>JAQBSW010003109.1:0-89302 GCA_029291075.1 Eudiplozoon nipponicum
GCAATATGTCCGACGAGGTGAGAATATGGATCGCGAAAGCTAGAGTAGCTTTCTCGAACCTTCGTCATAAATGGAGGAACGCGAATATTTCACTTTGTCTTAAAGGTCGTGTTTACAATGCATCTGTACGCGCAGTCTTACTATACGCTAGTGAAACTTGGCCTCTTAGAGTTGATAATTTGAGACGCTTAAAGGCATTCGATCATCGTTGTTTGAGAAGTTTAGCACATGTTGGTTACCAACAACGAATAACTAACGTTGACATCCGTAGACGTATTTTGGATCTGCCAATAATTGATCGTCGTTGCAAAAGCAAATAAGCCTCCATCAATTTCGTTGGCTCGGTCACGTTTTTTGTATGCCCTCATTCCGATTGCCCAATAGAGCTCTGTTCTCTCATCCAGCACCAAATTGTCGTAAGAAACAAGGTGGGCAGATTTTGACATGGCAGAAACAGGTGAAGTCACTTACAAACAAATTTGGTAGTATAGGACCCACTCGTCTGCCAGGATGGGGTCCTCGTGCGCATCATAGTTCTCGGTTAGAAACCCTTAGCGATATGGCATCGAATCGAGAACAGTGGCGATCTTGTTGCAGATGTGTAGTAGAATCATCTTCGTTACTTTTTTTCTTAGTAGGGCAAAGTTGGCTTTGAGATTTGCTTTGTTTATGACGTGATAAATTGAAATCCGCAAGGAAGCAGTATTTGCTGATGTCGCCTTGCCCGAATGTTAACTTTGCCATAATGGTGTTGAGGCGAGGTTTAGTTTGCCTCATTTCTGTGAGTTATCCTGATAAACTTACTCATAGTAGATAGGTATTCCTTCTCTCTCTCTCTCTCTCTTTCTCTCGTAAATCTCACTAATAATTTGTCTAAATTCGTTTATATACTTTTTTTACTCCTTATGGTTCTATGGCAGTGAAAAATTAGTCACTTTTGACTTTTGTAGTGCTGGATATGATGATGATGAGCCTCTTGGATATTGCTGCTTTTTTAATTCATTGTGCAATATATTTCAAATGGTTCGTTCCCTTTGAAAAGTTATACTAAATTATTTAGATTTTTTGTTTTGTGTGTTTTTATTACTTTTCTTGTAATCGTTTATATTTAATCCTTGCTTTAACAAATATTTCGTGATATCTGTCTTCTATTAACGTTGTTCTGAGCACCGCCAGTTCTTGACATTGAAATTCTTCAAAACGGATCTTTATTTTTTAGGATAAATTGCGAATCAAATTCCTCTTGTTGAAAATTGAGACATTGTTGTGGTAATGGATGTATGGGCCTTTCCAATTCTACTTTAGATAGATTTTCCGTTTTATACTATCATCTTTGTTTCCCAATAGCAATACGTCAATAAAGGTCAGTAGTTGAGTATGTGCTACCGTACATACATGTATGTGCGGTAGAACATATATCGGACTTACGAAAAAGCAATTGATAAACAGAATCCAACAACATTTACCACAGAAATTGATAAACAAAGACTTGACACCGTCAGGAAAACCAGCTATTTCAGATCATATATTGGAAACGGGGCACCCAGTCAATTTGACCAATTACTCAATTCTACATAAAACAAAATCATTATGAAGCCCTTTATATAGAACATTAAGCACCTGGCCTAAATATTCAAATGTTTCATCAACATGATATTCTAACCGATTGGCCACGATTAAAAAATTCAACAACTATTTACTAGCATCCAAGCAAGACCAAATATCCCCACGACCAGAATCAACAAACATTCAATAGGATTGGCAACAAACTGATTAAGGAAAAACAGATGCACAGACGATGACAGAAATTTTCAAAGAATATGAGCATTAAACACTGCTAATTGAAGAACACAAATTTGCGCAAAAGGAGAAACGAAAGACTACTCTCGAAAAAATACCACTCGTACACGCAACAGCGAACAATGCGAAAAGATGGTTAATTATCAAGCTATCAATACAATAATGAACAGATCTCCGACATCACTTTTGATACAGCGAGAAAGATCTCTACATGCAAACAGGAACACACATAGACAAAACGCATACACACTTACCAATCAGCCACAAACAAGAATATTAGAAGTAAAACCGAGCTACATCATGCCACCCACATAATCAAATGAAAACCCAGAATGTATATATGAAAGATTGTGGAAGGAAAGTTTAGTAATCCAAAATAAATGGATCCCAACTACCTTTGTTATTAATGTGTTTTTTCTTCCTAATTAGATAGAGAGAGTATATATATATATATATATATATATATATATATATATATATATATATATATATATATATATATATATGCGCACAGATGAAACTATTATATGCTACTCTACTCTAATCCAAGTAACTAAATAAAGGAAGTTAGTGCGCACGAGAAGATTTGTGCGTGCCTCAGTTTGCTCATTTCCCGTATCCTGTTTATTGTTGATCCAAGTTAATCCGTCTTGCTTTCTAAAAATTGACTACAGGAAGTAATAACTGTTACTGCCGAGTTTAATTCTCGCAAACAACGAAGTGGCCTTTCTCTAATTGTGTTGTATACCTCTGCTTGGAAGTAAGTTTGTATTTCAATGCATGATTTATTTCTCAATTTAAATTACTAACACATAGTTTTTTTAATCTGATGTATTTTAGAGAATAGCAAATTTCGTTGAATATATTACATACCAATTCTCAATGAAAATTAATTTTCAAAGAATTGGCACTAATTATTTGTAACTCTCGTTCTGTTAACTAATTTCATCCTTAATTTAAATGTAAAAATCGTTTATAAATGATAAAAAATTTAATTTATGCTAACTGGTGAAACAAATTTGAAAATTATTTATGTTTTCTTTCCTAATAGCGCTTTTAACAACCATTATGGATGTAGTCATCCTTAGTTTTCTTGCACAAGCTACATATTATTGTGTCTGGAAAGAAGGAAGTTGCGTTGAAATTGTAGATTTTATCGGTCCGTTTTGTTTGTTTCTGTTTTCTTAAACGTTGTTACTTATCAGCACGATCTTTCTGAATAAGAAGCCATTATTTGGTTTTAAAAATTTTCTAAATTTGTTTCAGCAAAAACCGATTAATTGCAGTTTCTTCGGATTCAGCTTTGCTTGGTGTTTCAAAGAGTTGTTGGTGTATGTTATATTTTTTGAGGCGTTACTCAATCCCACGAAAGTCGATTGGGGTGGTAAACGTTTTCGTCTGTATTTTGGCGGTAAAACAGACTACCTCGGTGCATCGGTTTCCTTAGCTAACTCAGCGCAGTCATCATCGAGCAGCAGATTTGATTCGTTTTGTTCATCTGGCGCGTTTCCCATCCATACAAGTGAAGAGAACAGGGGCTTTCAATCAAATACGGAATCGCCGGGTGATTCCGCACTGGAAGTGGCGCGTAGTTCAACTACAGACGAGTTTGCAAGACAATCGAATGTAGCACAATTCTCGGCAACCAATCATCAATATAGTAAACAACAATACGAAAACCAGAGTACGTCCAAAGCCAAATTGGAAAGTTGTTATGTGTCACCTAGTCGACAGCATTTAATTGAAAATCCGTCACAATTTTCTGCAAGCGGTAGCCAATCAAATCTGCATCGTCGCATTGGCTCGGCTAGTTTTGACGAGATCAGCACTGAAAAACAACAGCAAGCCATAGTAAATCCAGCGATTTGGAATGGAGCGTATCCACTAAGTGTTAATCTACCGTGTCGAAGTTAAAAGTGCCTGACTTGCAGAGATTGTCACGCTGCCTAAACTAACACTGATTCTGATAACTCTGGGTCTTCTTCAAATATGCTCATAATCAATTAAGCTATTAACGAATTCGTTCAGCAAGAAACGGCTCCACGTATTTTTCTGTCGGTTTAAGTTGCCAAACACGTTACAACAACTTTAATTTCAAGGGTTTTGGGCATTTTATAAAAATTATTCTCTGCGTCGTTATCGTTAATGTGTATAAATCGTAATTCTAAAAACTAGCTTGTGGCAATATTTTTTAAAATTTTTATGCAATAATGTACAGATATAAAATTAAATCCTTCAGAGTTCAAAAACAGATTAATTTTTAATTGTCTTCGTTATCTTTGTATTTAGAGATGTTATTTTAAATTATGCATGATAGGACTAAACCTAATCGAAGATCCTCGTTACAAGACTATTCGTTAAATTATGTAGTTTGTGTGTATTTGCCTTTAAAAAGTGGTGAAAAATAACCACTTGAATTTGAAAACCTCCAAGCTGCAGTAAATTAGCTATTGTAGGTTCTGCGTTGTAACTTGTATATGATTTGAAAGTTTCCTTCGGTAAAAATTCTGAAATGACTTTTTGTACAAAATGGAAGAAATGCCAAAATGATAAGATGGTTCTGAACAAAGCAAGATGACGTGGTTTTTCTGAGCGTGTTTTACCATTTACCTATTTAAATTGCATGCAGTTTTTCTTTTTTTTTTACGATGCCACGTATGTTCCCATAGGTTTTTGTTTTATTTTAGTAGGACACGCATTTTTATTTTGTGGTATTCGTTGTTTCGTGTTTGCATAGATTTGGTTAAAACATTTTGCAAATTTTCACGTTAACTTTACTTTTAAAAGATTTCTATATTATGTTTCAAACGACCGCGATAGATTTCGTGTACGAAACCACAGCAGTTCAATCTAAAAATAAATTTAAAGTAGCTTGAAGCGTTATATAATCAGACGGAACCGTCCAATGACTCTAAGCCTCAAGTAGGCTTGTCTCACGGTAAATTTCTACGTTTTCTACGCATGCATTGTTGCATTTTTAAAAGTTTGCGTCTAAATATGTTAGCGTTTAATGTTGTTTCATGTAATGCTGGAATAACTGATTTTTTAAAGCGGTGCATATTATACTTACCTTTTTTAATCTATTAAAAATATAACTTAAAACACAAAATATTTTCGTTGAAGCCGTAATGTTTTTAATCGGGCTCGGGGATCTATTGTTTCGGTGCCAATGCCTAAGCAAGTAGATGGCAACTTCATGACTTTATTTCATTAATCATCTTTATTTTGATTTCAAAACTTGGTCGTCTGTGTAGGTATTTTATGCTGTGATATTAACAACCCTTGATCGTGACAAGTAAACCTTCTAAAACGCAAAACCTCTTGTGAAATAATTCCCTGATAATAATTAGTAGTCACTGATCACGTAAGACCATTGACTGTGCTGATTAAAGGGAAAACTTTAATTACTGTTATAGTGAACGTTTATTCGGCTGATTGGGAACCACGCTAGTATTTTCTAAATATTATTATTAGTTTGATAATTTTACATGTTTCTTTGAGTGAGACTAAATATGTTGCATATTCAAAAGACTAATCATGCCATAAACTATCTTAAATTTGATACGAATTTATGGATGAGCATTTTGCATTAAATAGAAAATAAGCTTACTTTGAAAATTAATTAATCTGTTTAGTGGTTTAACCCACGAGAATTTTTGTCAGAATTTATTTAACCTTCACTGAACTAAATGTTTTGAAAAAAATTATTATTTGAAAAAAGCAAAGAAGAAAATTGGTTGGCATCGCCTATTTGGTCTGAAATAAAAAAAATTGGTTTCATAGATTTTGCCTTCTCACTCTGAATCTCATTAGGCACAACAGGCGCATCTACAAAGCCGTGCTTGTTTGCGTGTTTCAAAAGCTTTGCCCAAGTCTGCTCTGATAAAAGTCGAAAATGTTTTATTTTACCCAAACATGACACGTTTTGAGAACCTCCAGCTGGTTTTGTTGTAAAACATACAACAACGGCACCTGGCCCTATAGAGAAAGCGAAACCGCATCCAAAGCAGTTCAAACTGAATTTGGTCCTTAAAACGTCTTTACTCTAAATTCTTATTCTATGCACTGTAAAACTTATTATAATCTCGGAGAGGGTAATGTTTACGTATGAAAAACTAATTGATACATCTGGATGTGTCTAAATTTTTATGTTGTTTTGTTGTAATCAGTTTTTATTTTAGAAAGACACGTGTGTCTTTCTAATTTTAGTGTAATAAGGAGGTTTGGTAGTTTTTATCGTCACCAAGTTTTATGTAATCGAATGAAATTTTATTTTTCATTAATTTAATATATAATCTAAGAAATACGCACTATTTCTAGGGAAATGAACCAAGTAAAATTGGTATTTTTAAATAAATTCAAAAAATATTTCTACGCCTATAGATTCGTACACCTTCAAATTTTGTCAGAATCAACACTAAACATTGCTCTATAAAATAATATTATTTACAAAATTATTTAACAAGAATTTTAATTTTTTTTCTTTTTACATTTTTTTAATCCTCTCAGCACAGACTTTCTTTGAAAGGTCCATGCTTACTTTTTGGAAGTATCTGTTGTTTATTAGAATTGCGTTCGTTTTGCCAAATTCATGCTACCAACATAGTAACTTTTATGAATGTTCATTAAAGAGAGTTTTCAAAGCACACTGATCAGATCCTAGCTGCAGAAATTAACTTAGTAAACAGATTTCGTTAATCCAGCTTTGTACTACGCTGAGAGTCGACACGGCAGCCTTTCTTCCTTAAGGAAGTTGTATGCAATATTTTGAGCAAAGCAACTCTTTGTGACACATTGTTAGAATTATGAATTTTGATAGAAACGACACCATTGTCTTCGTAATAAAACTACACATTTATTTATTGCGCAGTTGTGGATAACAGTTTTTAAAATCATGTTTGCGAACTTAAAGTTAACACCTATACCATTATATTAACCAGTCATCGAAACAACGTATCGACTGGCGGTAGATTTGTTATGTTGTTCGACGACTAGTTAAATACAATGAGATTAGTGTTTACTTCAAGCTCGCAAACTTGATTTAAATAATCGCTGTATATAATTTTTGCATTTTTTATCCATTAATGTGAAATCAAAGTTTTGTGCAGACGCTTTAGGGAATTTTTATCGGTGAAAAAAACAAAGATTTTGCTTCCTGTCCAAGTAACTACATTTTGATATTTATTGTGAATCTTGAATTTAAATTCACAAAGCATGACAACATCTTCGAATACTTCAAACGGTTTGGAAAACATGTAGTTCAGCTGAACAAATAACAATAGAAATTCTTTAAATCAAGTTTGCGTGCTTGAAGTAAACACCAATCCCATTGTATTTAACCAGTCATCGACTGGTTAAATACAATGGGATTGGTGTTTACTTCAAGCACGCAAACTTGATTTAAAGAATTGTTACCACCACCCGCGCAATCAATTATTGTTTAAACAATAGAAATTGTCCGTTGTTGAAGGCAATGTGGATACAAGATGGAGGCTTCAGGATATGCGGTATCATACCCTTTAAGTTAAGTCAGAATATCGTTTGGTTATGCCGATTTTTTATTGAACAATTTTGTATACTCATGGTAATTTTCGTTCGTAGTGAAGGACATTGGGCTTATGCACTTCACAGCCCACACATAAACATTTAGTATTGTGTACGCTACCACGAGGTCTCGGTATATAATGTTATTTTAATGCTGTTCATGGTAAGAATATCTTGTTAAGCCAATGTTACAGCGTGAAACGCTGAGCATAGGTGTAGATTCAAATGTGATACTGTGAAATGTCTTCGGTTTCGCCAATAGCGCGAATGACTTTTCAACTAAAACCGTCAATTTTTTCAATGACCATACATAGCTTTTTGTTACATTTATGCATTTAAGACATTCCTGGTTCTAAATTGTAATCTTTAGCCTTATTGATATAAAGCAGAATTGCCTCAGGCAATTATAACCTTAGAAACCGCATATGACTTGTGAAATATTTAAACACGTAATGTTAAAGATTTTCCATTTTTGAGAACTTTTTCCGAAGGGAGTGCATCCCAGCAACCGAGCTATTATTTAAGAGTTGTTGCATTCAGCGCATGGTAACTTATTCTATAAAATATGAAACAAAATTAAGCACACTGAAAATTGAGAACTTTACACAAATTGCTTTAAAAGTATTTCTCCGTAAACAATAACTCATCTAGTATGTAACACCAGCAAGCATTGAATACTTATCAATATTTACAAAACTTTAGCATGGCATGGGGTTACAAATTCAATAATCCAATAGACCACAGTTTCATTCCTATATGGCAACTATTCAGTAGGTCAGGAAATATGATGTGTGGTTCTGGAACATCGAATCGTTGGAATCATACATGTCCGCAACAGTCCTGACTAAAACTGAGTAAGTGTTCAATAGTTAATTAGACGGATTTCATTTTCTCTATTTTGCTTTGCTTATTATTTACCAACAACATGTAAAACCAAATGACACCATACTAATCCAATTCTCAATATATGATTATTAAATTATTAATATGTGTGATATTCCGAAAGGATCGTTTCTTTTCTTAACCTCATGCATTTTTTAACATATTTCAAAACAAGAAGAATCTTCAAGTCTTATTGAGTATTGTCTTTGCTTGAAAAAATTAAATACAAATTTCCTTGATTTGTATATATATATATATATATATATATATATATATATATGTTAATAAGTTAATGACACTTTAAGGGTAGTATTTATTACCTTAAACTTTAGTGGCGAGTACAACTGGCATATAAAAAATTGATTTAAATTTTTGTGGATTTCTTACCAATTTTATGTTGTGCAATGCATTTGTGCAACGATGTAACAGGTATTGTGACATTGTTCAGGTGCCTTTCTAAATAAATAAATTCCACTGTAGTTTCGAGATTTTCAAGAAAACTCCAAAACTAAGATAAAATTGTAGTCTAGCAAATGATTAGCCACTGTGGATCTATAAATTTGATGTGGTCTTTGATTAACCTTTTTATCTATTGAGCTGCTTTGTGTATTCTTTGATTCTTGCATCGCATTCTCCTGCCATGCATCCCGACTAGTCGAAAGATATTTTCCTGTCTCCTCAGAAAGGAAATTGAGCAAACGAAAATAGAGTTTGTCCTGTTTTGTTTTATGGAGACATATTCTGATCAATTACTTTAATAATGAGACAGGTAATTTGATTTCTTAACTTCTAAATACTTGATACGATGAAGAAATGAAAAAGGTTACACCTTAAAAAATGTACACATGATTATAAATTATTTGCTTGATAGAATTCGTTTTCTACATTATACTGAAATTAGATCGACTTTTTATTGACATGTTATTAGCTTAGTTTTAAATTTGTTACAGTGGAATACAACACTACGGTGTATTTTAGTGTAGAAATGTGTGCTCCGAAATCTGTTAGCATTTCGTGCGCTACAGGTTTGAATTGTTAAAAATAATCTTCATCAATCACCGTTTTTCTTTTTATGTCAGTCCAATTTGTAGCTTGTGAAATTGCAATAGCGAATCTCTGGCATTTTACTACAAATGTCATATTCGTTTGTCAAGTTTACAAATACCTTTTTTCTAATTAAAATGGGAGACTATTCTTTGTTTTCATTTCAATAAAGCAATATAATTTAATGTTTTTATAATATTTACTAGAAATGCACGTTCAAAATTTTTCAATTCATTTTTTTTTGACTGCTGAACCCATATTTGATATTGTACTGTTTTCCTTTTTCTCGCCACCCTATTATTTTAATTATGATTTTGAGCCGATTGCTAAGGTAAGGCGTTTAGAATGTCAGGTGCTAAATATGTACGTCAACAGTCTTTTGTGGATACGTCAGATTTTCTTCATTTAATTGCCTCCAAATAGTATGCAATCATTTTAATTGTCAAACTAGTTAAGCAACCTGCCTAAGTGTTCTTATCAATTCACATAGTGCATACAAATACTGCCACTTTGCTTCGTGTAACTTTGGAAGGTTGTTGATAATTTTCGGTAAAATAATTCCGATAGCAGGGTAGTCTGGCTGCGTTTGTGCTTACTAGTCGACGACGCTCGGAGTTGACACGAAGCACAAACTCACGTCTTTCCGTCTGGTAAAATCCAACTGCAAACTGCACTTCAACCCGAAGAATGTTCCTTCAGGTAAATAGTTTCAAATAAAAAAGCTGGCAGACATTTCACAACCGGACATTGAAATAAGAGTAGCATAACGATATTTCTGTACGGAAATTTGAACTTTATAAACAGGTTTAGATGTTCTGAGTTGTTTTGGTACATTTTTTGGCGAAAAAAATATTACGCTTTTGCGATGAATAGGTCTGCATACTTGAAGTATGGGGTTGGATTTAGGAGAAACAGCAGCAAACTTAATGCGATATCGGGGCACTGATAAAGACGTGCTAACTAAAGAAATAATCACAACTATTTCAGCAGTTTTTAATGTGATCCTCCAATGAATAAAAGCCACCTGAAAGAAACGTCTTGACGAGCACAAGGCGTTTGTTTTACACGGTTGAATCAATTCCAATCCAATACTAATTTCAGATATATTTTATGTACATCTAGAAGCCAAGTGTGAACAGTATTGAGGTATTAAGAAGCATATATATATATATATATATATATATATATATATATATATATATATATATATATATATTGAACATGAATTATAAATTTTTTAATCATATTTTCACTTGAAGGGCAGCCCCAAAGGCATGCTATCATATTTATATTCGAAAAGAATTACCTAGTACAGCATTTGAGTTAACTAGCAATCCTAATGACAAAAAGTTGAAAACGTAGATAGAGATATTTGTGCACATAACGACTTTTAAACTTAGACGCCGTTCAAATGAAAATCGATTACTTGCAACTGCCAAATATAAACTGTTTCAATAAATATTTATTTCTTTTAAGTAATAAAGCAACTGCACATAAAGCAATTGTACAAATCAATATACTTGGCGGACCAGTTGAAGATAGAAAAATTTGTTATAAAGGTGAGCACGGTCTTTCAATAGTTTAGCTGACAATTAAGGCGTTTAAAACAAGCACTAGACATACTTAAGAAAAGTCAAATACTATACAGCTGTTTTGTTAATTGTCCTGTGTAGTGATTAAATAACTATTTGACAATTTTTACGATAATTGAGCACATCTGCGTGAACTAAAATAAGGCCTGTGTGTCCATTACGTGGATGCGCCTGCGTAGGTGTTACAAATAGTCATGTGGTATGCAGTTATTTTACTTCAAGATTTTCAATATTTATTATTAGAATGGATTCTTAATTCAAACTGAGTCATGCTGTCATATTTTCGGTTTTGCTCTTATCGTTACCCGGCATCATGTCCTGTTGGCGTCTTAATGGTTCAGTTTCGACAATATTCTTCCTTACCGAGAAAGCTCAAATTGTGTCATTATTTTTTGGCGTGAATGTTTTTTATTCAAATTTAAGCTTTGAGTGATTCCGTATATTTTGCATTTTCTTCTCTATTTGTGTATAACACGATTGTATATATAACGTCCTTGTTATATTTCATTATTTCATAATAAACCACTAATTCATTAACATTTCGTAAACATATTCGTCTACCTATGTTTGGAAATTCAAAAACCGATTATAAGACAAGCAGTAGAAAATCTTCTATAAGTCAATGAATTTAAAATGAATGCTTAAATCGCTTATTGTTCACTAATTGAAATGGGCTTCCTCGCTTGCCTATTGGACAAAATTTTATTTCCTGTTGCAGACGAGGTCCTCTGCGAAATTTTTACCATGCATCAGATGTCTAGTTTTGTTTCTTGCAGCGCATTCATTCCACACTAAATATTGGTTGGCATTGAAACATCCATTGAGATATTTTATTAGTTTTCTAATTATGATAAAGATATTTACGAGGATTCAACCTTTCCGAACAATAAATTAACTGTTTAATCTGATAAAAATCATTTTAAAATTTGAAACATAAATAAAGTTGGTTTGTGTATACTTATAGTTGTGAGCAATACATGTAGGTACTAGAAAAAATAGCTGCATTGTGACTCTTTCTCTTTAATCTATTGTGCATATTGGTAATGGAATCACTTAAGTGAATAAACAAATTTATAGAAAGAGTGTTTTTAGGATATATTTTTTAAATATCTTTGGTCCAAAATAATGGAATTGATAAATTTCTAACAGTGATTAAGCAGTCTTAAAAAGACAGCTAAGAAAGCAATTCCGTTACTCTGCTTTTGATATAACACAAGGGACACACTTTTTCAATTAAATAATAAAGCTTTTGTAATAAAAAGCTCTATATTAATATGAATTATATTTCTATTAAAGGTTTTCATTGAAAAATATTTTTTTAAATTATAATACACGTGTCTTGTTCTTGCATTTAAATTATTTTCTTCGTAATTGTTACGCTGGAATTTAGCAACATTTTTGTGATGCTTTACTGCAGTAGTGAGGCGCATAAATTCGAAACAAACAACAGACTCAATTAACTGTTGAACGGCACCAAGTTAAAATGTGAAGCGTGTACCACGACCACTGCTTGTAAAAAACTTTATCGGCACATTCCGGGTTTTGCTGATTCGCGCCATGTCAGAAATCCACAGAGATGATTACTCAACTGATGAAATTTCTAATATTATAATGGAATTTAGCGCAATGTCTTAACTTTATTAAACTTTTACATATTAGATAAAGACTCTACTTTTGCGGAACAATCTGGTAATTTTCAAATAAAGCCTACCAAAAGAAACTTATATTTGGCTAAGTTTATAACTTACAATGTCTAGTAGCCACATATAGACCTGTAAGTGAATGAGACGTGAGAACTTTCTTAATTGCTTCAATGTTCGCCGTGCAGTTTTCTGATATTCGCTTAGATGCAGACACGTGGAGACGCTTCAGATTCCAATGATTGCTTCTGCTTTGTTTTTCAATTACTCGTTCACATTGGATTAGCATCCGTTTGACTAAATTACAAACAAGTAACCCACTAGCTATCTATTTTCAATAGTTTTATTAAATAGTATCTAAACTCAGATTTTTCACTTCGCGAACAATGGGTTCTCGCGGCACATCAATATTCCAAAATTTCTTCTATAATCTATGATTTTGACGAAATGTAGGAAAGTTTATATTTGCCTAAGAGTAATATGTATGCGTTTTATTACGTGCATATGGTCTCCATAATCTTAACTTTATATATCTTGATAAATATATTCATCGGTTAGGCCGGCTACGTCCTTATTGGACAAACTTCATTATGAGCCCGAATTGTCGTGGCCAGAAAACGAACCCAAAAACATTTATTTGAGAGCTGTGAAATCCAGTCTCTTTGTCTCGTTTATTTATTCCTATTTCAATTTTCTAAGAACTTGTTGACATAGGTCAATCTTATCTTCCAGTGGGCTCTGGTTATGTGGGGGATGATTTTAATGACTTTGAACCGAATAAGTATGCGTTTGGCTGTTGAAATTCTGTTGATTACCAATTAAACAATCATTGATTACGCGGGTGGTGATAAAAATTCTTTAAATCAAGTTTGCGAGTTTGGGATAGGTGTTTACTTCAAGCGCAAATACGTTATTTAAATTATTGCCAACTAAGTAAGAAACTGGTCAAGTAGAAGAGACCTATTCGATATCTTGTGAAGTTTTTGTTTATGCTGGCACTATAAGTCTGTATTTTTGCTCATAACGCATATTAATTATCGTCTTTATACTAGAAATATCTGTCAGTTATTCATGCACCAAGGTTTTAACCAAATTATAGTACTCTATCCAATGCTGTTTTATTGAAATTAATACGATATTTTTGCGCTTACATCCAATTCGATATCCCATAGGTGATTTTTACTCAAAACTCTGCAACGTCAATACTTGGCAGAGTCCATGCACATAACTAGGAGGTTAATAGTATTATTTAATATTCTTGGTGTGCCTTCAGTAGAAGGGACATTATGGCCTTTATCGAATTATGGATTTAAATAATTTTTATTGCGACTGGGTACGTGATTGATATTGGTTTTGCTATGTAGTACCTGGCCAGGCAAAGTCTATCTGACCTAGATTATTTGATGAATTATAAAACGGATTTTGTGCACATTGCCGGTTCCTTTTGGTTAGCCTGTAAGTACGAAATTCATGCGCTAGCAAGATTTTACCCTTCGTCATTCTGTGCTTGAATTATTCAATAATCATTTATAAACCAAAGTATTTCTCAGTTAAAAAAAAAATTCTTCCAATAACAATCTATATCAAGCAACCTATGATTTAACTGTCACACATAAATGTTAATTTGAAGTTTCCTATTTATAACTCATTTTTATAAGACCATTACAAATTAAACCAGTTTCAGATTAGGTTGTTTAGCATGAAATTCAACCAAATCAATTTGGCATTTATGGTAGTTTTGTGATGTATTTCATCAAGTACTGCGTTAAATATTTAAACTAATCGACCATGTGCACTTTTGACGTGTTTTGCTTATACTTGAACTCACCGAACAAATTGGTGTGCATTCCTTTAGTCACCACAAAGTGAGCTATTAGCGCGCTTGACAAATAATTCATTCGTGACTTAAAGTTGCAATGTTCTCTTGACTTTTCTTATCACAAGTTTCGCGACTTTAGCTGCCTTAGTAACACGATTGTCTTGTCAATGAGTAATTTTTTAATTAAACAGGTTTTGTGCTCATGAAGTTCAGGTATATTTGCTTCTCATTTTCTGTATTTCTACATATCTCGGCATATCTCTCTCTCACTCTTTCTATATTTCTTTTTGTTTCTTTTTTCGTGTTAACTCACTCTGTCTCTTTCTACGCTATTATGTGTTGTTACATGAACCTGGCAACAAGAGCATTTAAGCTTCATTTTAAAGATAAATATTATACTTTGCAAATTATGATGTTAAAATGGGTTTCTATATTTTAAATAATATTAATAAATAGCAATTAATACCAGTCAAATTTAGAAAATACTCACCCGTCATGTTATATTATGATTTAAATAAGAAAATGTGTTGGATCTAGATTTCATCTAAGAGATTCCAGCTCAACCTGGTTTTCCTACTGTTTACTGTCATTACTTATTTGACATTGCTTACCCAGTGATTAACAAGTTAAATTGGACAAGAGTGATATGCCAAGACAGCATGAACAAAAGTTATAATTCCATGTACACGCGATTCTTGTTTACGGGTCACCTATAAGTAGGAGCCGCTACTCCGCTCTATACTCGCTATATTTTTACCAGAATTTTAAACCGCCTATCTCTCAAACCATTTCATAGATACACTTTACAGGCTCGTCATCACGAAGGACATTGTGTTGATAACCTTTATAGGCTCGGTATATTTTATATATAGTGAGTTGGTTTTGATGGGGTATTTCCGAAGTCTTTATAGTAAATTTAATCAATATTTGATCAAATGCACACAAGTATAGAAAATTGTACTGAACAACAGCTATAAATTTGGTGTGGATTTTTGTTTACAAAATTAATTTTGTCTACGGGTGATGTAACAGCCTAGAATAGCTCTCAAGTTAAGCGAAAAAACGATGAAAAGTAAATGATTTTTACTTGAATGACGATTTATAGCCGGTATAAAATGTTTTAAAAAGGTGTATTTCGAAAAATAAAATATTTCAGAAGAAGATATATTTAAATTTTTAATCCAAGATAACTGGATAGGTCGTGCAAATTCTTAAACTTTTCTCTTTGATCTTTAATTTTCTTTCTTATTTTGTGTCTCCGATATTCGCCAGCAAAGCCAAATAATAGCTAAAATACTGTCATAAATGAAATTTGATTTATATTGACTACTAAGGCTCCCACATGCACAAAAATGATTTATAATATAAATACGTGCTTTCAATCATTTTTTGCAGTTCATATCAATTCGGTATACCTTTTTTATTTACCAGAAAATTGTTAATTTTTAAATTTTGATAAATCATTTGTTATCTTGCTGTTATAGTTTTTGAGAAACTTCATTAAGTTATACATTTTGTGCTAATCAATCAGAAAGAAATTTACTTAATCTCCATGGACGTAATCAGCCTGCAGCTTTAAACAGACAATATTGATGCATAAATGGCGTATCACAAGCTTGAAGTGAATTTGGATGCATAAAACAACTTTGTTTGTGATTCCATACATTTAAGTGTAAAAATATTATTCATAGATTTGGCTAATTAATTTCTGCTTATTTTGAAAAAATCAAAATACACTATTTTTTGAGTACCAAATTATATTATTAGCCCTATATTAAATCTAGCAAAACGCGTTCAAGTGTAACATTTCTGATAACGTAAGACACTTCACATCATTTTAATGGCCATTTTCGTTTGCTACATCAACATTTCAGTTCATATCGTAATAAAAATGTACATGTAACGAACAAAGTATAGACCAAATAAATTTAAATCTGTGAAATCCTCATTTTTCGGCCCATCTTAAATTGGTTGGGTTGAAATATTTTAAGGTTTAACTAATTAAAATTATTCCTGTTGGCTGGCATTTACCGCCACACCTTTATAAGAAGTGAGCTCTTCGCAGACAAGTCAATTTTCTGTAGTCAGCTGTTGGTGCATTGTCAGGCAGTTTTGTACTCTTAGATATTTTCTCCTGCATGTTGAGGAAAAATTCATAGTCCTGGTCAGAGTCACCTCAATTTTGCATCTCTTCAACTTCATTATTCTCACCAACACTGTCACAGAAGCTGAAAAATAACCTTTTTGTAATTAGAAATCACGATAAAATGTACTATTTGGCTTAGTCTTTTAAACGTATTGCAGAGGCTCTCATCATTTCAAAGACAAAATTTCCAACATTTTAACCTATATGTAACCTGATTGCATAGCTGAAAATATACACAATTGATTTATTACGTTAAAAGTTAAAAAAACAGTCACAGCAACATATTGTAAGCAAATCAGGTAAAAAATCTAAATTCCTTTATTTATATTTTTTAAAATATATATTTAAACTAATATTCAGAATTTTATTTTTATATACGTTTGCTAAGTACATAGGCATGGGTTAAATGTAAGATAACATCTTTCATCAGTCACTGTTTAGTTTGAACTATTACCATTCAGGATCGAAAGAGTTTTGAATAAACTATTCCACTCATGTCTGTTGATAAATATATATATATATATATATATATATATATATATATATTCCGTGATAGTGAGTAAATTCATAGTTTTTTAAAACATTGGTTCTTAACAGGCTCTGATTTATTTTCCTCATATATATATATATATATATATATATATATATATATATATATATATATATATTACTGTTTATTTATGCTGTTGTTTTAAAAAAATGTAATATCTTATTGTCGAGAAGCATCCTACCAAACCATGTGTTCATGGGCACATACCAGAAGTAGTCTATTTTAATGTACTTCGAAAACAGTGTTTTTCTAAGGTTATTCAAGTGTAGTTTCAATTTTAATTAATCTTTCTAGAGAGATTCTTATGCAACATAGTCAGTATGTGGATATTGTTCTCAGGTTTTAGATCGGAACTACCAGAATGCACGTGCTGATGTCTGAGTGTACTAGTCGTGCAAGCACCTGACTGTGTGTGCGCTTATGTGTGTACATCAAAAGGTTTTCTGGAAATAGAGTAAATTTTTGTGACGTTGACGTAACTGTAAGCTCATGCCTGTACGCACATAAGCAATAATCATTACTGATATACCGGTTTTCGTACTAGTTATCGATTAGCAAATTTAATTAAATTTTATATAGAGACACATACTCCATATTTACTTTATTTTTGATTTAGTTATTTCATAAATAGTAAAATTTAAGTTCAAATAAATCCGGCAGGCTATTCCAAATTAAACCTGAAAAAACTTTAAAATCCCACGTACATCAAACTTTGGAATAACATGCAATTAATAAAATATATTTAAAAAAATATTAGTTATTTGGAATCACGGGGAGGATCAACTGATAAATTTCTTAAATATAGCAAATCAGGTGAGCGAGCTGAAATTACCATTTCTGGATGTCAAGTTAATTAGAAATGGTACAAAACTAGAAGAGGATGTTTATAGGAAGGATACTTACTCAGGTATCCTTCTTAATTTCAATTCAAATCATCCATATAGAATGAAAATCGGTATCTTAAAATCGATGATAATAAGAAGCTTAAGATTCACATATAAAAAGCATAGGGAGATTGGATTACGTAGACTGCGAGAAATATTCAATGCTAATGGGTATTCTCTAAAGTTAATTGAAGCCACTATAATGAGCGTTATAAGTAAATTTAATCATGACTGGAAGTACGTGAAATCAAATAAAACAAAAGATGATCGTAAGGTGATGTTAATACCTGATTCTAAACTAAGTAGGAAAATCAAAATGATAGCATCCAAATACAATATACGTACTATTTTAAAAGAGACCGTTACCCTAGGTATTAAACTGCCCAACCAAAAGAAGAAAATAGAACCGTTAGACACATCAGGAGTATATGAAATTCCATGTAACGACTGTAACCTGATGTATTTAGGTGAAACCAAGCGTCCAAATAGGATAAGAAAAGGGGAACATAAAACTGCATGCAAGTATGGCCATGTTAATAGATCGGATCTTGCACGCCATACAGTAGAGACAGGACACTCAATTAATTGGGATGGGTGTAGAAGTATATCGATTTGTGGCCATAGCAGATCGACTAGATTGATTAGAGAATCCATAGAAATTAAATCGAGAAATGATATCATGAATGAAACAGCCGAAGAAAAATCACTAGGTCCTATTTGGAATACAGCATTAAATAATGGTAGGAAACGAAGATTGCACGAATCTGAATCAGAAACTCGCTCAAGTAAAAGAATAAGAACACTGGATTGATATTAACTTATAGAGGTGGAGGGTGAGTAATTCAATATCTTATAATTTATTATCTGATTGTCTTATAATTTCATCCTTGATTACTTGTTATCTTATTTCTTCTATTATCGATCGTTCTGTTGTTAGTGTAGCGCCTTTAACAAACATTTATCTATACATGATGGAAGGTTATTATTTTTTTTTAAAAAGCCCAATTTTCTTTGCACTATTACTAGTATCTTTCTTTATCAGGCAATTTTTAATTTCTTTTACGTACCGTTTAATTTAACTTTCTACCCTATTGAAACACTTTATCCGTTTCTAATTTAATTTTGCTACCTCTTAATTATTTACTCTATTCATTGCATCTTTGCCCCCTCCTCACCGGAATGCCACTCGTAATTACTTCATTTAGGAAAGTACGTGTAAAATAGGTCTGACGTGTGCATTTAGGAAATGACAATTATCATTTTAGTTTCACTTGAATGACTGTTACACGTGCCTGTAATTACATGTAACAGATTAGTTCTCAGTCTTATGTAAACGCTCACGCACATACACAAAAACACACTTATGGAGTGAATAATCAGATGTTTCCATATCGCTGTGATTTCACTGGGATGAGTGTACACGTGCATTAATTGATTACTCATCAATCCAAAACAAACGAGAACACATACACACATGCATGATGTACGCTTATCAAGTGAGTTGTCAGTAATTGTCATTAAATCACTGTAATCACATTGTGAAGAATTTATTCACGTAGCATATACAAAAACCAATTTAACATACACTTTCCTAGCATTTAAAAAAAACGTTATGCTTAAGAGATCTAACAACAAGTATAAATGGAGCAGTTTAAACTAATATTTCAACTTGACATATTGATTGTCAACTTAGTGGGTGATGTGTTTGCCATTGAAAAAGACCTCCATTCCCGGAAGTCAAAATATTTGGAAAAATCATGATGACAGTGGATTCAAACATTTCGCTACGCAATCCGAAAATCAGGTAAGTAATCTATTCCCTGTCGCGCAACATGTTTCTTTTAAAGATTATTAAAACATGTTACTCCAGTAAATCCATACAATCTGTTCTCGATCAACATCAGTCTACACCTTTTGTGGTAATTATTATATCTTTGAAATAAATATTTTATATTGATATATTATATGTTGCGGAGAACTAATATATTTTACATTTTGCATTATGTATTGCGTATCTAATAACAAATTATTTCAATTAGGATCAGAAAGGTACACCAAATTCAGCATGAACGATAGACATAAATCTCTTTTTTACATCCGGTTCGTGCATGTTGGCGACTCACCAGTAGCCGTCTGCAATACGCCTTATACCAACTAGATATTTGATCACGTAATATGGGACACATGGACGGTTCAATCTCCTATACGAATGTGTAAACCTGCACTAGTGGAGCTAAATTCATAACCTTCGACTATGCGACTTCAAAGCCAGCTGACTTTATAACTTATATATATATATATATATATATATATATATATATATTTCGAACCAAATGGTAACAACACTATGTCTGTTGTGTCAGTACCTGATACCAACTCTATGGTTGCCGAAATGGAACATGGTACCATCCCTATGGCTGCCGAGTCTATACACACGACATTAGTACAATGGATTTCAATTTTTTCGAAAGTTCTCCGAAATTGAGAATTACAACCTCTGCTGCACACCTCTTACTCCTGCAAACCCAAACACGCTGGCGTTGGTCGATATCAGTTATTGCTTTTCGCGATAATTATATCATCAATCAATTAAATATATAATTAAAGCCAATCAACGAAGATTAGATCGGACCTCATTTCAAATATTTGGTATGAACGATGTTGACGCCTTCGGAAGAAAGGTACGAATCCGCACTCAGCATGAACAAATACAAAATGGATGCGTACTTGGAAATGTGTATCAATCGAATAATTGCGAAATTAATAGTGCATACCTAGTAACGTATTAGTTTAAACATGATCAGAAGGATAAAGAAAAGACGGCATCAACGGAAATTATAATCTCGTGCATATTCGTTTCATGCTTACAGTTGACTCATCAGTAGGAGTAGGTATTATGCCCTCTACCAACTATACGTGTGGTCAATTAATTTAGTATATTTGGGACGTATGATCTTCTATATGGGTGCGTATTCAAGCATTAATGCAGCTTATTTTCTATATCGTTTTCGACTAGGCGACTTAAAACCCAATTCACTTTATGCAATATGTATCAAGCATTTAAAACGTATCAACACTAGCTACTAGGTACGCTATACGTAATACAAACTTGAATTTATATTGGTTCCCGAATAAAATAATATTTCATTGTTATATATATTCAATTGCATGGTTTTATGATTATCGAAAAATGTCATAACTGTTATCGACCATTGCTAGATTGTATGGACTGGCCTGAGTAACAGATTTTCTGAATGAAATCTTATTCCAAATTTTGGAGTTTTAATTAAACTTTATACATCAAATTATCTTGTTCTGCAGAAAACATGTTTAGGAACTTAGAACAATATAGGTCTGCTAGCAAAACAAAATTAAATGCTACAAATATGGTATAAAATGAAGATTTATTTGATATAATGAGAATCGGGTTTTTCCATGCTGCCCTTAATTTTAGTCAATTGATTTATGCATAAAGTTCATTTTACTGATTTGTATTGTATTTGTTCGCAGAAAATTTATTAGAGCGGTTGGCATTTTAAAGAGGAACTTTTTCTAGTGTAGCTGCAAAAAAATCTTTTTAGAATTTGAGAAACGGCAATGACGTTTTATTCCTTCCTTGTTCGTATGGAGATATCTAAACTTTTATTTGTATATGACCTCAGTTTATAGCTTCCCAGACAATTTCCAGCCATAGAACAGAGACGCATGTGCTGTTTTCTCCATAAATGAATGGTTTAGCTTGGTTTTACGACTACTTTATCTGGAAGAGACAAGAAAAGAATAGCAAGAATACGGTCTTTCTATGACATATTCCGTAATAAAAGTGAATTTTTTTCCAAGTGCGTTACCTCTGGAATAAATGTCAATCAATTAAGCAAACTAACAGTAGTTGCGCGAGCGGTGAAAACATTTATTATAATCAAGGTTGCAAACTTGATATAACCACTTGACCCATTAAGTATTTACATTAAGTCATTATAAATTAAGAATTGTATACTGCAGAAAAGGCAATACATCCAGTAGACCGGTTTCGTTCTTATAGGGAACTCATCACGAACTGGCCAGAATTTGCCGCGGACAGGGCTCACACATGGACATGTCTGCTTTGGAATCTTGTACTCTAGCCACTAAGCCACACTGCCGCACACAACATTCAATTTTTAGTTATATATTAGGAAATGAAATTCGATTAGTTTTTTACTATTTTAGATGGAGCTCATATGGCATCCATTTAGACCCAAAGTTCTAACAAACCATCCCTAATCTGTCATTACTGAACAGACAAGACACTAGATGGGGATGGAGTATTGTAATGTACATTTATATAATAAAACGAACATTGGTTGCGCAGATTATGATACCATTTACTATAATCAAGGTTGCGAACTTTATATAAACACCTGACCCATTAAGTACTTACATTTTGTTAGTATGAACTAAGAATTGTAAAGTGTAGAAAAGGCAATTCATCCAGTAGACCGGTGCCGTCATTTTTGGAACTCATCACGTACTGGCCAGAATTTTCTGGCATACATTTAGACCCAAAGTTCCATCTGAGCTTCACCTAAAAGAGAAAAAAATAACCGAATTAAATTAGTTAATATATGACTGAAAATTGAGTGGTGTGTGTGGCAGGGTAGCTCAGTGATTAGAGCGCGAGATTCTGAAGCAGACGTGCCCATGTGCGAGTTCTGTCCACGGCAAATTCTGGCCAGTAGGTGATGAGTCCCTAACAAGGACGAACCGGTCTACTGGATGAATTGTCTTTTCTACACTATATAATTCTTAGTTTATACTGACATATGTAAGTAATTAATGGATCATGTGCTTATATCAAGACCGCAACCTTGATTATAATAAATGTTATCTCCGTCCGCGCAACCAATGTTCGTTTAATTATATAAATGTTCATCCTAATACCACTTCTCCATGTAGGGGGGTGTCTGTTCAATAATGACAGATTTAGGATGGTTAGTCTGAGTTTTGTGTCTAAATGGATGCCAAATGAGCTCCACATAAAAGAGAAAAAAATATAACCGAATTAAATTAGTTAATATATGACAGAAAATTGTGTGTGGTGCGCGGCAGGGTAGCCCAGTGGTTAGAGCACCAGATTCCGAAGCAGACGTGGCCAGGTGCGAGCTCTGTCCGCGGCAAATTCTGGCTAGTAGGTGATGAGTTTCCTATAAGGACTAAGCGGTCTACTGGATGAATTATCTTTTTTTTCTACACTATACAATTCTTAGTTTATATTGACTAAATGGGTCAGCTGTTTATATCAATTTTGCAACCTTGATTATAGTAATCAATTAAACAAACATGGATTGCTTATGTCATGATAATAATTATATGAAGTCAGGCTAGCTGGCATAAAATAATTAAAAATTGTAATATTAACCGGTCAAATCAAAAGACTTTTAAATAAAGTGTCTGCAATACTCTACAAAAACCTGGCACAAAAAATTATTTTAATCAACATGATATTAGTTTTAGTTATGATATTGGATATTATTAAATTTCGCTTTATTTTGCGGCAGTTTATACTGTTAGACTTCCAGTTAACTAGACATTTTTTATTGCATAAGTCTCTTTATTCAAATGCAGAATTTTCTATTAAGATAAGCTGTCAGAAGTCTAAGAGCGGCTTTTGCAGCTAACTACCGCGTGTGTCCAAAATTTGTTAGCGAAATTGATACAAACAACTGACCCATTAAGTAATTACATTTTGTCAGTATGAACTAAGAATTTTAAAGTGTAGAAAAGGCAATTCATCCAGTAGACCGGTTTCGTCATTTTGGAACTCATCACGTACTGGCCAGAATTTGCTGGCATACATTTAGACACAAAGTTCCACCATACAATACATGGGGAAGTGGTATTTAAATGAACATTTATATAATTATACGAACATTGGTTGCGCAGGCGATGATAACATTTACTATAATCAAGGTTTCGAACTTGATATAAACACCTGACATATTAAGTAGATACATTTGGTCAGTATAAACTAAGAATTGTATAGTGTAGAAAAGGCAATTCATCCAATAGACCGGATTCGTCCAAATTGGGAACTCGTCACGTATTGGCCATAGTAAATGCTATCAACTCCCGCGCAACCAATGTTCGTTTGTTTATATAAATGTTCATTTCAATACCACTTCCCTATAAAGTGTGGTGAAACTTTGGGTCTAAATGAAAGCCATATAAGCTCCACATAAAGGAAAAAAAAATTACCGAGTCACATTAGTTAGTATATGATTGAAAATTGTGTGAATTGTGCGGCAGTGCATCTCAGTGGTTAGAGCACCGGATTCCGAAGCAGATTTTCCCAGGTTCGAGTCCTGTCCGCGGTAAATTCTGGCCAGTACATGACGAGTTCCCAATAAGGACGAAACCGGCCTACTTGATGAATTGTCTTTTCTACACTATACAATTCTTAATTTATACTGACATATGTAAGTAATTATTGGGTCAGGTGCCTATATGAAGACCGTAACCTTGATTATAATAATAACAATGCGAGCAGTTAAATACTGTTTGTTGCGGAGAGCTAATATATATGCAAGTATGTATTAGGTGTTGCGAACCTAGTAGCAAATTAGTTCAGTTGTGACTAGAAGGATAAACCAAAGGCAGCATGAACGGAAAGTATAAGCTCATGCATTTTCGTTTCGAGCTTACTGGTGACTCATCAGTAAGAGCCGGTATTACGCCCCTTAACCACCATATATTTGGTCGAAGAATGTGGAATAATAGGACGATACAATCTCATAGACGAATGTGTAAACATGCAATAGTGAAGCTAACATCATATAGTCTACGACAATGCGACTGCAACGCTGACTCACACTATATAATATATATACCGAGTCTGTAAAGGATACTAACAGTATGGCTATAGTATGAGTTGCTGCTTTTGGTTTATCCTTCTGGTCACAATTGAACAATGCGAACATTTGGTTAACTCTCAAGCCATCAATACAAGGGTGACCAGATCTCAGACATCACTTTGTAATACAACAAGAAAGATCTTAACATGCAAACATGCACATACACAGACACATACGCGTACACGCTTACAAATCGGCCCCAACATGAAATTGAAGGAAAACTTAGTCATATTTGTTATCTCCACATAATCAAATGAAAACCCAGGATGAATATAAATGAAAGATTGTAAAGTGAAGTTTAGTAGTCTCGAAATAAATGGCCATTGTCCACTTTATTATTAATGTTTTTTCTTCCAAATTAGAAATATACTGTGACTAAGACAATGTACATATATATATATATATATATATATATATATATATATATACCAATTCTCACCTACCCAAAAGCTGCATGCTTATTAAGCCATTCTTCAATAATTTGTCATAGACACAAGGTTAATTAAGTTTTCTGAAATTTGCGTTTAGAGCCTGTCTTTATTGATTGAAAAATATGTTCCAAATTCTTAAGTGTCAATAAAAAATTCAAAATGATTTAGATTATAGAATGTTGGTAGGATGGGAGCTAGGTGTGTGTGAAAATATAAATAAGAATAAAATATGTGATAATTCATTTCTGAATAATGCCCTGTGACATAACAGTCTGATTGCCTTGACGGTAATTTCAATGATTTGATGACTGAATTTTCTGTTACTATTTTGATATATTATTATAAGTCTGCCGAATTTGTGCAAGTGTTCTCTTGTTTTCCTTATGCTACTTTCTTATACTAGCCTGACTGGTAAGACCACAAATAACAAAATTTATGCAATTTTGTATTATGCGTTTCGTACCCAGTAACAGTTTATTTCAAATTGGATCAGAAGGATAAATCTAAGTAAGCATGACAAAAGATATAATCTAATGTGCACATTATTTTCGTGCTTACTGATGACTCATAAGGAGGAGCCGGTACTGCGTCCTATACCCACTACATATTTAGTTAAGAAATGTGGGATGAATTTTTGCTATAATCTAATATATTTATGTGTATTACAACGGTAGTGTAATAAACTTTATGTAAAGTCTTCGGCAATGTTATCTCAAAGCTAACTTACTATATATAATACATACCGAGCCAGTAAAGTAAACCAACACTATCATTGCCCAGTCGGTACCTGGTAACAACAATGTGGTTGCTTCTCCGATATAGAGTACCAACACTATGGTTGCCGAGTCAGTTCAAGGTATTAACGATATATATTTCAAGGTATGCTAATTTTCATCAAAGTTGAAGAATTACACCATACAATTCTTTGTTTATACTGGCAAAATGTCTGTACTTAATGGGTCAGGTTTTTACATCAAGTTTGCTGCTTTGATTATAGTAAATATTATCACCGCGCGCGCAACCATTTGTTAGATTTGTTTAATTTTTGCTTGGGTTCTGGAAACTAATACTATCGTGGCCTATTTTATTCCATGCTAGCGCTTAAATTTCCTTTAATCGGTTTAGGTTTAATTAAATTCCGCTATTTTTGGTGCCACCTTTTTTTAAATACGTTTCCGCTGACTACGATTATACTGATGCAAGATGCAATCACTGAATTCGTAGCTGCTGAAGTCTTTTATTCACATTAGAGTGAGAATCTCAAATCGAATAGTAATTCCATCTTTGTCCAGTCGTACACCGTTAAAAAAGGTACTATGCGTTAGAAATAATTTTTCAAATTTATTCTTTTAAAAAGAGAAATAACTGGTGTTAATATCAAATTCGCAAATTTGAATAAAATCAAGTGATTGTTTATTCAGGGGTCCTTTTTATAATCATATAAAGTACTACACGAAGATGAAAATGATAGCAAAAATCACAATCTTACACGTAAATTCTTCAAAATTCGCACGATTATTCCTCTCTACAATTTTAATTATATTCTGTTATCTTCTTAATCTTTCTCTCATCAAATATAAAACGGTGCAAAACAATCTAAGTTGATCATATTACAAAAATTTAAATAATGCTTGCGCCAATAAGCTCAAAAAGAATTTGCCAACTTGCGAAGTTTTAAGAATCATTTTCTGGTGCCTGGTAGTTTTTCACTTTGCCAGATAATTTATGCTATGTAGGTTAATCCATATATCACATCTTGAAAATGAACCTACCCAAACTTTTTTCAATACTATAAATTTGATCATATTTATCCAGAAGATACCAAAGTTATACTTTTTAAGTCATCGTGCCTGTTTCTTTGCTTTCTGAAATGTTTTGTAGTTAACCGATCATTGGTTGCGCGAGGGGTTTTAACAATTATTTAAATCAAGGTTGGAATCCTGATATTAACACTTATCCTATTATAAATATATGTGTGAGTATAAACTAAGAATTTTATATTGTAGAAGATACAATGCATGCAGTGGAGAGGTTTCGACCTCATTGGGAATTCTTCATGAACTGTCCAGAATTCGACGTAGACAGGACTCAAACCTAAGAACGTGTGCTTCAAAGTTTGTGAATCTAACCTCTGAATGTGGCAGGATGGCTCTGTGGTTATAATTACATGCCAAACACAGACGTGCCAAGGTTCGCGCTCTATCTGCGGCAAATTTTGGGTAGTAAATGAGGAATTCCCAATACAAAAGAAACAGGTCTGCTGGATGAATTGCCTTATCTATATGGGATAATGCTTAGCTTAAACTAGCAAATGGGATTTCCTGTTTATTTCAGAATTTCAACCTTCTTTTAAATTTTCTGTCAAATGATGAGATTTCTGAGTGAGCTTTGTAATGAGAATGCATTTATCCTTTGAGTAAGTGAGAATTGCAAGATATGCCAACCCACTCTGTTCTGCCTATATCTGTAACACAATTAGCTTAGTCAAAAATTATGTTGGCTTTTTACATAAATAAAGGCTACACAATAGATTCTTAATCATAGATTCATTATTTTCTACACCGCTGTACTTCCTGACTAGTTTTCTGAGCTGAGTTTTCCTGCCTTTATTTTATTAACAAATTGTATGAGTGGAATGTAGTGAGTTTTCTATTAACTCAAACCAAGTTTATGGAATCAAGATAATTTAAAGCACTTTTGGCTTATAGAAATTTTGTAAGGCGATTAAGATTTTATACAAACTGTTATAATAAGAAATGCAATATTTTATGCTATTAAATCACACAAAACTACATTTTTGTAGACGTAAATTATATATATTGTCTGATCTATTGACAGAACTGTCTACTGCAAATAACTGTGGCAAATATTTTTGTATTTTTATGAGTCCTATTGTTTCAGTGACGAATTCGCCAACGCATGAATTAGCCGAAATGTTGACTTACCTATTGTGGACGAGAAGAAATCATTTATTTGTGAATAAATTGAAATATTATTTAGAAAATGTAGAAATTATATAATACTTGGTTGGCAAAACAATGGTTTTATCTCTTATGTCTTCATTTTGACACAGAATTTTTCAAACAGTCATTTGGGACTCTTTATCAACTGTAAACACTCCGATACAGGAAATTCAATTTTTATTAATTTATTTGTTAAAGTTTTTATAACAGCTTTATTAATCCTTCATGAAAGATCTATTACAGTTATAGCTAATATATAAGTGTGCCTCTTGTACGTAGGTGTCTATACGTTTATGACTTCAAAGCATTCTGTTAAATTTAATGACCTGCATATGTACGTTACTCTACCTGAAATTGGAGCATAATTGGTAGAAAACTAAAATTTGATGTGTGTCAGTTTCCTTTCTACTCGCCGAGGATTTTAAATGTTAAGATGATTTTACTAATATTGAACGTAGTGAGAGATTCAAAAGTTGAGGATTGGACATTGTAGAAAATTATCTAATATTGACAGCTATGGGTCTTCTGTAGAAAATTTAAACTTAACTGTAACTAATCGTATAGTTAGTCTTCCTAAAGTAAAATGTAAAGCCAATCAGTTGGAATTGCTTTATCGTGGTTTGCGCACGGATATTCAGACTGATAAATAGCCAAGAAATGTGATAACTAATGAGATCGTTAAAACAGCGCACTTACTTTCAGGTAAGGATAAGTTTAATTTAATTTCTACAAAGCCAAATTGTTGTTAGCGCACAAAAACTCAAAATATAAATCAAATTATTAAGCCATAATTTTCTGAAAAATGTTAATGACAGGAGTTTTATGCTTAAAAGCAGACAGTGCTGGTGATTCAGTCGGATTGTAATAACAAGAAGCACAAACAAATAGGCAATACAGAATTATTCGCTGAATTAAATAAAATCCTAACTGATATGTTACAATGAAGAAGTGAAGTTGTTAATCAATAATATGATTAATAATGGTGAACTAGAATAGAAACATGAAACACTCTTCTAAAAAGTGATACAGTCGCGTTTGTTTGTATAACAAATAAATGTGAATATGCCAACCCTTTGTGCAATTGTGGTAATATCCAGCCCTCTCAAACAAACAAAATGGCCAAGTTTCTATGTGATTCAACAAGCTAAAACGTGTTATTTTTGGACAAAACATTGATGAATTTCCACCATTTTGCAGAGATTGTCGCTAAATGTAAAATAAACAAAAACACTAGATTCGTGAATTTAGATTTGGTATCAATGCACACCAATAAATCAACAACCAAAGTACAGGAATGTTTGTGACATTTCCTAGTTGATCATATGTTAAAATTAAAATTAATTAAAATTCCGATGAGACATATTGTGGAGATGA
Source organism: Eudiplozoon nipponicum (assembly GCA_029291075.1). Classification (NCBI taxonomy): domain Eukaryota; kingdom Metazoa; phylum Platyhelminthes; class Monogenea; order Mazocraeidea; family Diplozoidae; genus Eudiplozoon; species Eudiplozoon nipponicum. The sequence continues at coordinate 29,560 of JAQBSW010003109.1, forward strand.
TAAACAGACAAATGTCGTCTAATTATTTTATATTAAGGAAGGAGTTTTATAAGAAAATTCTTGGTAACACAATGGTCCATTCATTTTTAATTCCGATAGAAAATATCTTCATGTACTATATGGTGAACGTCTACTGTCTTTGGCGCTTCTGATGTACAACTTACATTTAAGATCCCGGTAAGTTAGTAGCTATTTCGGATCATAAATATTATGATAAATAAGAACGAACTCAAACTTCCAATTTAATTTGTAAAATGTCGTAAATTGCCTCTTATCGATGTCAAACTAATTAGTAATAGGCCAAAATTATAGAGATGTTTATAGGAGAGATACCTACTCGAGTATCCATCTTAATTTGATGCCAAATAAAAAGTAAAGGTTGAAAATTGGAATTTGAAAATGAATGACTAACAGATATCAAATATAAGTGGATTAAATTGGGTGGAATTTGAGAAACATTTTGTGTTAATCTGTACCCTGTAAATATAACAGAGGTTACAATGATGAAAAGCATAAGTATGTTTAATCCTAATTGAATTTACATTAAGTCATATTATCGTAGGTTCATAGTAATACCGGATTCCAAACTGCAAAATCAAGCGTCGACTGCATCAAAAAACAATATATGAACTAATGTAAAACAATCGGTTAACTTAGGCACTAATTTTCTATCCTAAGAGCATAAAATTTTACTATTATAAACACCACATGAATGTAAGAAATTTAATTTATGGTCTGCAGCCTTATATACGGGCGTTGAAACCTTGCGTCAAATAAAGGAAAGAGGTCTGAAAATATAGTATGTTAAGAGATCAGATCTTGCAAGTCATACAGTGGAGATGGAGCAGATCTTTAACTGGGATAGTTGTAGACATTCGACTATAAGAGGTCGTAATAGATCGACAAGATTAATTGGATAATCCATCGAAATAAATTCGAAAGATGGCATAATCGATGAAGCAACCATAGAAGAAGCACTAGGTGTGATTTAGAATACCGCAATAAATAATGGTGGGAAACGAAGATTTCATGAATCAGAACCGAAAATTCACTCAAATAAAAAAGTAATTACGTTGGATTAAGATTACCTTCCGGTTTGCGGGTAACAAAACTCTACGATATCTTAAAAATATAGCTATATCTCATGGTGTCACACTTTATTACTCGCTATCTTGAGTATTTATTAACTTAGATCCATTTTATAATGTAACGATTGTTAATAAGCCGCAACTTTATTTATCATTTTTTTCTTTATAATATTACTTTGATCTCCTTTTAGTAGGTAATTTTATAAATCTTGTTTCCTGACTTACTTCAGTTTTAAATTTTTATCTTAATTAAATTTCATAGTTTATTAAATTTTAAGTATTTATCCTGACAGGATATTTTGAATAGTGTATTTACCTTATGTTGACACATACATAACCAATGAGGATACAATTAAATAACTCATTTAAAAAAGCAAGTATGAAAAATTTTTCTGACATGTGCAAAGATTAATTGACATTAATCAATTATTTAGATGAGCATAACAGTTACGAAAACGCACACACATACACACATGTGGCACGATACTATCTAGTGAAAGGTCATTCTCAAGTATAAATGATATGGCAAATGAAATATCACGCTTGCTTCATTAGTTGGTATGGTATAAATGGTGAGGAAGGACAAATTGAAGAAAGCTGCCGATAACGGCAGCAGAAATATTTTGAAGAAACAAAACAACTGGAATCATTACTGCGTTAGTCAAAACGCAGATCAGGTAATTAATCACACTTTTTTTACTTAGACGTACACGTGCAGTTTATTATATTTAACTGATTGCTTCTCGATTCTAAAAAAAATACACAAATTTACTTGGCTTGTGCTTATCCGATACACCGTCAGTAAATGTTATGAGACAAATTTAGTTTTACTTAGACTTGCGTACAGGTACAGGTAGATAAATTAAACTGATTAAATCACAGTTTTAAGAAAACACACGCATACATGGTGTAAGCTTATCTATTGAACTGTCAATAAATTTTTATGAGAACATTGAAATTTCACATAGATGAACGTACACATGCAAGTAAATATATTTAATTAAATATATTACAATGATAGGCACATTCAAACGTACCTAGCGAAAAGGCAATTATGTTTAAAATATCAACCAGTATTTATAAATGAAATCGTTTAAAAGAATTTTAACTCCTGAATAAATAGTTGTCAAATGGTTTATATAATGAGCTTAATGTTGAAAGGTAGGCCCGGATGACTGCCCTGAATTATTTGGTGCCAAAATGTGGCCAATATACAATAAGCATTGTTCCTCAAAATCGGATAAATTAAATAATCTATACACGTTTGTGTTCGATATCAGATTATTATTATTAATTAATATTCCTTCAGAAGAATCAATTAAGTTTGACAGAGAGTATGCACGGAAGAATGTTCCAGATTTTAAACTAAGTGAAGCGAATTTGTAACCATTACTTGCGTTTCGAATGTATAGCATTCAATTGAATTTCAATTACAAATTATACAGAAAAAAATGATTTTCTGGTGTTCGGTTCTGCTTTGACTCTAATCATCGTCTATATATATATATATATATATATATATATATATATATATATATATATATATATATATATATATATATATATATATATATATATATATATATATGTATATGTCTGTATACAAATTTCAATGTACCTGCAACGCTCAGTACATCGGCAGATCAAAAAAGAGGCTCGAAACTAGAATAAATCAGCATCTCCCTCAAAAACTATTAAAAAGGGGTGCAGCTCCTGCACAAAAATCAGCAATTTGCGAACATGTACTACTCACAGGTCATGCTGTTAGTAGTAACAATTTTTCAGTTCTCTACAAGGCAAAAACAGAGAAAATGCTTCTGGCTTTTGAAGCTATTGCAATTAATAAGCTGAAGCCCTGCTTAAACGTGCAGAAAATAATTCAAAAAGAAATTAAATTGGACTGGAACAAAGACATAACTGACATGCCTTTAAAAATAGCCAACGCTTCGCAAAATACGACACACATCAATTAGGGTCGCAATTACAATGAAAGCAATGACACACCAAATGACGTTACGCAAAAGGAGTGGTCTAAATTGCGCAAAGGTAGTGGTCTAAATTGCGCAAAACAAAGGCTAGCACAACGAAGAGGAGATTGGTTACGACAAATGTACAGTGGGATTGGATGAACGAATATACGCACGAATCCAGAACAATGGCTGTAGATACTGGTAGAAATAAGATTTATTAATAAATTTTATTCCATGGAGTACGTTGTTTTGTTCTTTCATATATACATATATATATATATATATATATATCTTGTTGGAACGAAAAAACTTTAAGCTATTGAGTAAAGAAAAACCAAACACGTTAAGTTAGTATTTTATATTTGGTCTTCAAGAAGTGTGTATATGCTGAAGAGCTGTTTTATCAATTCCAAAAATATAATTAGATTAATCGCATCACTATTAGACAAGTAGAGAAGAAGATTGTGGCATCGATTGATGAGCTGTTTGAGCGTAGAACTAATGGACATCTACGCAGATCATTCTTTCGTAAAGAAACATGGACAGCGTGATGTTTAGTATTCAGCTGCTGTTGCCTCTTGAATTCTAGATAAGTTTTAGTTGAGACGTTGTACAATAGTTTAATGTGTATTTGTTTGAAAACTGAATTTCACGGTGAGCATAATGCTCTTATCATTAACAGTAACCCATTTCATAACTTTTTGTAAAGCAGATACGAAGCCGATGCAATTTACCTATAACATAAAGACGGAGAAGTGACACATCACTTTGAAGTAAGATTGCGTTATATAATAGCATGTAATTTAATAAAATATTTTACAGCTGCCAATATTTGATTACATCCATCACAAAACACTCTCTATCTAGTGTGTAACACAAAATTCCACTTCAGTTTACATCTAAAGTTATCCAAATTTGCATTTGTGAATATAGTCAACTTTATTTAGGCAGACAGTTAAAGATTGAATTCACGTTTGTTTGAGCACGTGCCGGCTTGGTGTGTCAAAAGTTAGGTTTTTGTTGCACATACGTCTAAAAATTAACAGATTGTCACGCGATAAATGCGACAAACTGGCACAACAATTTTTTAATATCAATCAAGTCAGGGGTTGCAAACGTGTTTTCCGTTTCGAAAGCTATTGCTATCTTAACACGTAGTCTAAAATTTTGCAGTCTAACACAATTTGTTCATTCGCTAGCATTTCCACGGAGCTTTTCAAGTCCCATGCGACAGGGTGTTTAGGTATATTTCTACTTTTTTTAAATACTGAACTCGTTTTACGTGCACAATTTTTCATAAAATATTTTCTATTCATGCCAAACGAATTCAGGTGTTTTATTCCTATATTACACCAGCTAATAAAATACATCCAAAGTGCTCCTGTTTAATGTATAATGTTGTTTTAATTCATAACTGAAAATAATTTTTTGATACATTTGAAAACCAAATAATTTCAGTAATGATTGACAAGACACTTACAATTAGGTATCAATTTCCCACATTTTTAATTAATAATAGTGTAGGATTCAGAAAAAATAGCATTATTTTCCTCTAACAATCTTTCAAATGTTTCATTCACCGGAAATACTTATTGGTGAGGTATAAATCTTTTATTTTATTTTAAAGTAAATTACAAAGACAAATAATAGTAGAGAAAGTCAAAAGATTAATTTATGTCCCCAATAAGCCTATCATTAATTTAATATTAAAAAAATTATGCCACTGTTTTCCGTTAATAGTTATGACTTATTACATTGATTTGATATCCTAGAAACTCGTTCAGATTAACTACCTTTAAAAATATAAAAAATCGGCATTGGTCTTTTTAATCCTAGATGGACTGAATTGTGCCCAGATGAATCTAGCTAAATGAAAATATATTTGATAGTTTTGCAAACATGATGTACAATTGCGTAAGCATAATTATGATTAGCTAAACGTTAATCAGTCATGGACACAGACAAAGGCGAGTCGGAAGCCTATCTACTTAAATTCTTCAAATAAAATTTGCATGCTTGAAATAAACACCGAACTAACAATTTGCACAACATAGCAAAACCATTATCATTTACGTGTACTAAGGTGGTACGGCCCTCCAAAATCATCATCAGAGAACGACGACCAACTGGAAAACGGGCATCAAGCCGTAATTAATGTCTAAGTTATATAGAATAACTTATTCATCTCTAATATCCAGTACTCTCGCAAACATTGATCTTGGCTGGAAATGTTTCAGATTTATGCATATTTATTTATGAATATCTTACAGTTTTCGCCACATTTAAATAAGCTACACAATTAACCAATTACTGAATGCGCGAATATATCAAAACATTCTTTGAATCGAGATTTCAGCCGACATTTCCAGTCAAATAAAATGTATGCGAGACTAATAGAGATGAGTACCGCATACTTGATTTCCCATTATATATATATGTATATATATATATATATATATATATATATATAACTTACGGTTTGATGCTCATTGGTCAGTTTTTCGTCGTTTACTGATGATGATCATGGATGTCGAAACGCGACAGAAAATTTGATTGACGATAGTTGTCTTGTTCGACGACTGGTTAAATACAATGAGATTGATGTTTACTTCAAGCTCGCAAACGTGATTTAAATAATTGTTGTGCCCAACCGCGCAATCTGTGATTGTTTAATTGTGTGGCTAATCTTGTTTAAATATTATGAAATCAGCCAATCATAATTATAAATGAAGCCGTTTAAAGGAAATTTCTGATTTTCTTACTTTTTTGCCTCCATTTGTTGAAGTGAGCTTTTGATTGACAAAGTTACGTGCCAATGAGTAGAGGAAAATCGCTAGAAAAAAAGTAAAACAAGCCTTGTTCGGAGATAAAGGTATAATGTAAATTATTATTATGTTTATATACGTATTTGGCTCATTTATTTCCTATTGCGCTGTTTAAATTGTTTTATTGTGTATACCTCAATATATATATATATATATATATATATATATATATATATATAGCATTGTTCTTGGTCATGTATTTGGTATCACATTTCTTGGGCACAGGTTAATATGGAAATTAGGTTTATTTCCATTTAGTAAGTAATTTTAATGGTGAAACGTAAAGAAATAAAAATTTAAGCTATGAAACATGTGACAAAACCATGAAAAGTATATAGTTGAAAGATCAGAATTTTTAAAATGGATTAGAAATACAATCAAATATGTTATTATAAAGGTGACTGTAGGCAATAATCAACAATAATCTTGGTAGCTCAATCGAGAAACCAATTTACTATTTAGGCAATATTAGCAAATATAACAAAAAAATTGAATTTAGTATCTCACTGCCACATAGGACAGAAAACTTCCGTTCGAAAGGTAATGATGAATTTGTCTCGAATGACGTGTACGGACCGAGATAAATGGACGCTTTAATTAATCTATCAGGTGCTCAGATATGTTTCACCTCGTATAGGCCAGTGTTATTTGCGACATTTCGCGAAACATTCCGTTAAAACTACATACAGATAAATCGTTAAATGAAGTCGGCGAGCTTGATCTAAACACCAATCCCATTTTGTATTTAAACAGTCGTCAAACAACATAGCAAAATTACCGCCTGTGTGATTGGAGGTAGTTTTGCTATGTTGTTCAACAACTGGTTAAATACAAAATGAGGCTGGTATTTAATTCATGCTCTCACATTTGATTTAAAGAATTGTTACCACCACCCGCCCAATCAATGATTGTTTAATTGAATTACAGCTAAATCGTATTTACAAAGGGTGTGTGTTTGACCAGTGCTTGCATATTAAATGGCAAATATCTGCACTTTTTTATCGTAGTGTTGAATAGATTTTGCAATAATAGGCTTGGATTCTGTTGACGACAAATACTATTTTTTATGCCACATTACTGAAAAATATGCATTAAATTCAAAATATGTCGTTGAGCCATACAGTATAATAGACAGAATTCAATAAACACATGGAATTCAGGAACGGTGCTATCCTTTGATAAGTTAACATGTACATTTTCATCTACCTTAAATGAGGAAGAAAAATAGAGTAAACATTTCTAGAGTCTGAAGAATTCATATTGTTTGTATGTTTAGCTTATCCTAACCTAATTATGTACAATGTCAGCGAATTTATACGGAATATGAAGAGATATCTGGCTGTAATGAGAGAAAATTTTTACCATTGTTCATCGTTACCTTGACACAGATTATTCACAAACAACGAGTTCTCACAATGAAACGTACTTTGCCAACATTTAGGCAATCGAGGAAAAACGGCAACGCTTTCATTAAATCAAGTTTGCGAGCTTCCAATAAACACGAAACGAAATGTAGCCAATCGATCGCTCTACAACGTAACAGAACTAATGTCTGTCACACGAATTGCTAAGTTGTGCGACCTGTTAGTTATAATGTGGGTTTGGAGTTTATTTCATGATAAAATTTCGGATCTAAAGAATTTTCATCACCATCCGCGCAGTCCATGTTTGTTTACTTTTTGAAACGGCAGCTTTCTCAACATTTGTAAGATTGCTAAACCATGTATATGAATGTGACTAGTAATTTTCTCATTACTGTTAGACCATCAAATAGAGAACGAAAATGGCGAAAACATTTCTTTTAAATTCCAGTGACAATTACTAAACCTGACAATATTTGACATGACTAATATAATAAATAACGTAATTAATTATTAATCATCAAAAACTGTGGTAAAAATAATATAAAATCGTCAACATATTAATGGTGTTGGCATACGTCAAAAATGATTATTTTCCTAGTTTGCACTGCAAAGCAGTGCGTTTAAAATGTTACTGGTGGCGAATCTAATAATTAAACATATATCGCTTACAAAATATTAATAACGCCAAGTGCTGCTGAAAAAGAAGAAACCTTGCAAAGAAACTGAGCCTGGCTGAGTTTTAATAATGAGAAACTGAGGTACATATTCTCTGATTCATCAACAGTAATAACTAGCAATGCCTAAATATTGATGAATTATTCTAATTTTGTGACATGAAATATCTATATATTTTAATAAATAGAAAAATGGCAAATTTTGCTGCCCAGATATGAGACACTTATTGCAAACACGTAATAGTATTAATTGAATACTTTGTTTTAACTTTTCGTAATTGATTATTTAAATACATACATTTTATTATAATTGAGATGTTGCACATTGTGAAAATTTGACACGCATGAGCGAAACCAAATATATATAAGTTGAGGTATGAAAGCAGGATCTTGATGATGCATTTATTCTAATCGCAATCGACCATTACAGAAATATTGATAGCACTCCTAGGTCGCTAAAATATTGATTTTTTTACATTTCCCGGTGCACATCGTGGGTGTTTCACTGATTAATTGTTTCTTACTACATCCGTTTTTTTTAAACTTTCCACATGAGTAATTTTCATTAAAGTTACTATAGTTCAGGACAAGTGAGAACCCGGCAACCTGTGAAACAACCACGCCGTGAGTCTGAAAATACAAAGGAATCAAGATTTTGCGGACCTTAAAGTGCTCCCATTTGTTCGACAACAGGTGATTTTGGATAAAATTGGAGTAAAGGCAATACCGCACAAAATCGAGTGTCATTTAAAGGTTGTATACCTTTTCAATGTAAGTTCAGCATTGCATAAGAAGCAAAAGGCAATTCATCCAGTAGATCGGTTTCGTCTTTTTTGGGATCTCTTTAAGTACAGTCAAGAGTTTGCTGCGGAGAAGAGATCAATCGGAGCACAATTGCTTCAGGGTTGGCAACTCTAACCATTACGCTAATCATGCCGCATAACATAATCAGGTACATGTCAATTACCAACTTATGTTTTTGGTTGGACATTTCTTCAGATGGAACCTATTTGGAATCTCTCAAGACCAGAAGGTTTAATTAACCATGTCAGATGTCATTATGCAACATACGCCATGCCACTTCGAAAAGTTAAATTAAATGGAAGTCTGATGGCTGGGTATTGTTTAGGAAAGGTATGTTTCAGTGAGACTTGACTGAATTATTTCACGTTTTTCCATGAGAATGTAATTTGCAGCTTTTAGAAATCAATCTCACCGTCGTTGTAAAAATCAACACAACAGCATTTCAAATGAAAAGCAACTTTACTGCATACGCGTGAGTAAATAATTGCTACTAATCGTACAATTGTAACGAAGCGATTTGCCCTTGTAAAAAATCGTCAATAGAAATGAACTTATATCATGACTAATTGCATAACCCAAAGTTATTATATATGGTTTGGTTTTAACATCGCGGTGATTTCTCGATCCCTAATCTAACAAAAGGCATTTTCAATTTAAAAATTATTATAAAAAAACATAAGTTAATAACCTTTTGTTATGGAACTAATAATAAGAATCTTATATAACCTAATTACACGTATAAATTTTTTTAAACTTTGAGTGATGATTGAATTTCTGATTTCTACATAAACGTTGTAAGTGGTAATTGATAAAAATTTGTATTATCTACACTATTCACATTATCCTAAGCTCAATAAATCCCAATATTATTCATTTCACATTTTGCTGTGAAATAACTCGAGAAGTAAAAAATAAAGTAAATATCCTAAATGACGAAAAACTAGTGATATTTTAGTACAAGGCATACTAAGAGATAAATATATTGAAATAATGATTTGTTTTTTTAAGCACGACTGTTTATCTGAAATTTTTTATAGTTAGAAAACTAGCAAAGTAGGATATTCTTTCATAAGAGTGAAGAAGTAACAACTACGTGCAACATAAGAATTTTAAACTATTAACTTCAAATATAAATATTGCTAAAAATATAACCATAACCTGAGTTCTAGTTAAAAAAAACTTTTGTGTTTTAGACTGATGAAGATCGTACGACATCACAGACAAATTTTGCCGTGCTCAACAAAAAGTTATTATAATTTCATTGAATTGTTTCAGATTCAAAATGAAGCTAAGCAAAATACGCATCCTCAGAGTAGGATAAAGGTATTCAGATATACTTTTAGGCGTAGATTACAATCATTTGCGTGCAACCCTTCTCTTCTATTCAAATAGGACAAGCATGTTGCCATTGACGACGCATACGTCATACATTTTTTTATAGTACGTGCGCACTCAGAGTGTATTTGTGAGGAAATTTTTGTGTTTATGTTTAAACTAAAATTACTTTTGTTCTAGATTGTCAATAAACAATATAAACATTAATGTTCATTGTCAGAATTATTTATTTTCATATATATATATATATATATATATATATATATATATATATATATATATATATATATATATGTGTGTGTGTGTGTGTGTGCGTGAACAAATTTTAAATAAATATAATTGGTGGCCAGGTATAACATTGTATAAACGAATCTAATGTAGAGACGTTCTCGGTATCGAACGAAGTACTTTCTGTTGCCAGATTCATTTTCGTCTGAATTTCAGAATTCACCTTAGGCCCAGTATATTTGGAATATTTCATATCATCGACTAATTATCAGCTGAACCAACAAGTTTCTCTCAATTCGATGCATCTGTAGAGCCATAAATGTTATCCGTTTTGCAACCAACATCCCATTTAATGAAAAATTAAACACTTTATAAATAATTTATTAATGGATAATACATAAGATTATGCTGTGAAATCATGAATAAGGCCGCATTAAATTGTACGACTAACAAATTTAGAAGTAACTACCTGCACTGCTATTAAAGTTTGCCGTTTTTACAATTATTGCCGTATTGTATCTTTAAATTATGTTAGAAAAATGTAGTATATTTAATCAGACTTTAGCAGAAGAGAGCACAGTTAGCAGTCACTCTCGTTCTGAACAAAGCAACAACCACCATTAAAAAATAGAGAAAATCAATTAAAACACGACCACACGTCAAATGAATAAAATGGATGTAAACAAGGCAAATTCCAAAAATTAAATAATTTTTTTTTGACACCCGATATTATTGGTAAAATAAGAATGGAAATTCAAATGTCTAAATGATTTGTGATTTAGGTACTCAATACCCGTTAAGAAATTAGATCAAAAACGAACCGGAGGATACACCAAATTCAGCATGACCGAGAGGTATAATCTCATGTACCCATGCGTTTTGTGCTTACTATCGACTTATCATGAGGAACTGTTTTAACGCCCTATACCCACCATATAATTTGGGTAGGAAATAGGGGACAACTGGTCGGTATAATCTCTTATACGACTTTGTTTACCAGCACTAGTAGGGTTAACTACGTACGCAATGTAAAAAAGGTCCATAGTGATATCGAAGATATTTTTCGTGAAAACATAAACAGGAAATTATGAATAAAAGAAGACGTATTCAAATTTAGAATCATGTATGATCCCTTTGTTTATTATTTTTTTAATAATAAACATTATACATATGTTCCAAAATCCTAGACGAATGTATAAACCTGCAGTAGTGAAGCTGACCACATATAAAGTCTTGACAATGTGACTTGAAAGTTAACTCACTCTATATAATTTATATATATATATATATATATATATATATATATATATATATACAGTCTGTAAGGATACCAATTATGGCTGTTGTGTCAGTACCCGATACGAACATAATAGTACGGGAAAGTTACTAACAGTATATAATTGTTATATATTGGATTGAATGATGTCATGATTACCGCGAAATGTGATATCTGATATCAATCAAGTCCAGATTGTATGGATTTACTGGAGTAAAAGGTGCTCATATATAGTTTTAATTCTCAAATTTGGTGAACTATAGCATGTACTAAAAACCATCGTGTTGGTACCATGTACCGACTCGGCAACCATATTGTTAGTACCATGTACCTTTTCGGTACTATAATGTTGGTATCGAGTACTGACACAATAGCCATAGTGTTTGTATATATATTATATTGAGTGAGCTGGCATCGAAGTCGCATCGCCGAGACTTTATATGACGTTAGCTTCACTGCTGAGGTTTGCCCATTCGTGTAGGAGATTTTGCCGTCCTATTTCCCACATTCCTCACCAAAATATATAGTGGGAAAAAGGCGTAATACCGGTTACTGCTGATGAGTCGCCAGTAAGCACGAAAAGATTGTGCATGGGATTATACTTTCCGTTCATTCTTTCTTTGGTTTATTCTTCTGGTTATAATTGAACTAATATGTTACTAAGTGTGTAACACCTAATTCATAATGGCATATATATTAGTTCTTCGCAACAAGTAGTATCTAACTTTTATATAATTTAATCAAGGTTGCAATATTGATGTAAACATCTGACCGATTATGTACATACATTTGTAAGTATAAACTATGTATTGTATAGTGTAGAAAAGGCAATTCATCCAGTATACTGGTTAAGTCCACATTGGGAACTAATCCGTACTGTCCAGAATATACCGCGAACAGAGCTCGAACCTCGGCACGTCTGTTCTGGAATCTGATGCTTAAACAATAAGCCATCCTGCGGCACGCTATACGTAATTTGCAGTTATTTAGTAACTAAATTTTCTTGCTAAGCCTTTCGTTTATATGTAGTATACATCGAATCTTTTAGCTCGAAAGGTCCAACTAACCATCCGAAATCTGTCATTACTGAACAGACCCCACACTACATGGGGAAGTGGTATTGAATTGAATATTTATATAATTAAATGAACATTGGAACTCATCAAGTACAGTCCGCAGCAAATTCTGGACAATACATAAAGAGTTCCCAATAAGGACGAAACCGGTTTACTGGATAAATTGCCTTTTCCACACTATACAATACTTAGTCCATAATTGCAATTGTATGTACATAATGAGTTAGATGTTTTTATACAGATCGCAACCTAGATTAAATTAATAGTTGTTATCACCGCCCACGCAACCAATGTTCGTTTAATAAAACAGGTGCAATGATTCTTTTGAATCGCTTTATTTATACTTATGAATAGCTAATCTCATAAGAGCCAGTTACATTTCACTAGAATTGTGCGCGTTTCGTATTCGTGTATATTTTTATATCTGTATCCATTTAAGTGGAACAGCGGAGACTGTATGTTAGTTTACCTTTTGCACTCATCAAACGAATTGCTTTTTTTTTATTAACGTGTGCAATGACATAATTATGATTGACTTGAGTGGATAGTGAGAGATTAAATTAATATAAATATACGAGTAGAAGAATCGTTACAGTAAATAATCCAAAAGTTTATTAAAAGCTAAATTATACATAAAGTTAAAGTTATTGAAGGCCAGAAAGTAAAGTTAAGAAACATGCTAGACGAAATAATTATGATTGTAAGGAAATAAGATAATTGAGATAAAATTCCATGAAAAATGTTAAACTCTAAAATGTCTCTGATATATTATTTACAATTGGTTTGCAAGGAATAAAGTACCAAATATTTAATAATGGTACTTCAAATGATCAATTAACAAGTGGTAAATTGATAAGACCACATATAATCTAATCATAATACAATCTTTTACAAATTTGGCCAGAGTTAATTTCCAATTCCGATTTGTGTAATCGTCGCTTCCATTTATTAATTATTATTGTGTCCAATGTGAAAACTGAAAATTTTCCCACCGATAGTCCATTCATAATATCATCTCATGATTTAATATCAACGGATTACCTAATCATTCTTGTCATTATCTTACGACGTCATTGTGTTGTATCCACAATGATCTCATTTAATAGTGTGCTCAATCGTAACAGAATGGTATGGAAAATCCTATTTATATGTATGTCAATGTATACAAACAGTTCTGCGTTCTTCAATTCTTAACTTGTTTGTTTCATTCGTATACACGAGATTAGTCATTTTGCATCGGAATTCATAAATATGATTTTTTCTAGGGTACTTTTTTCTTTTTGACAAGAAAGTTTATATTGCTATGTTGTTCGACGACTAGTCTATTACATTAGGATTGGTGTTTACTTCAAGCTGGCAAACTTGGCTTAAAGAACTCCTACTTTACAAAAGTATTTCGCCAGAGTAGACAGACTGCCTTAAGACGGCTCTTTATTGCATTTGAATGCTAGTGATTATTCTTTACTGCCTAGTTAAGATTTAGGTAATCCTATTATTCTGCAGTCCTCCTTCGCTCTGTCAGATTTTACTTAAATCGATTTGGGGTTATAATTTTTCACGATATCCGTCAATGCTGTATGTATTAACTGACGAGGTTAATCAATACTATTAAATATTTCAAACCGTCTGTTTAATTTCAATTCATTGTGTTTTATATTTGTTCACGGGTGGCTTTTTTAAGGGAATATTTCGAATAAATGCGTTAAGATGGTTGCCAATAGAACTGACAAAACGTCGCATTAGTACATTTGTAATTTGTTAAGGGTAAAATAAGTGGAAGACATACGCACACTTGTCAACTTTATAATGTTATCTATTGTAAGTTTACTTTATTTTATATTAAACATTGGTCATTGGGAATATATTGGAAGCAAACCAATGAGTTAGATATCGGTATATCTGAGCACGCGAATATAAAGTCACAATAGTACCAACTGCAACTAGTATGAACTCCTCAACAACTTTTTTCTAATAATAGGAATTCATTAATGTGTGATTCAATGGCAAAAAAACATAGTCAAGTTTGCGAGCTTCATATAAACATCAAACTATTGTAATTAACCAGTCGCACGACGGCCAACTGACTAGAGAGGGTTTAACCATAATGTATATGTGGCATGACAAATCAGATATGCGGCTCTGACCTCTAGTTGTCTCGCTTAAATTTTACTCGATCGTCAATTTGACTACGCTGTGAGAATGGTTAAATACAATGGGATTTGTTTTTGTATCAAGCTCGTATACTTGATTTAAAGAACTATTATCACCTACCGCGCAATCTATAGTTGTTTAATTGCATAATTTGTATACATCTAGCGAAAGCTGCAAAAGGTTAATGGCCGTGACCGCTTAGAATTTGTGCATCCGTAACTTAGAGTCAAGTCCAACATATGCGAGATTACCACAGGTGAGAGCGTGATATCTAATTTTTCTTTCCTTATATATGTATTGTGTTGTGATCCTCGTGAGTCAGTTTGCCGTCGTTCTCTAATGGTAATCATGGAAGTTGTAAACGGGCCACTACGTGTGATTGATGGTAGATAAATACAATGGGATTGATGTTTATATCAAAATCCCTTTCTTGATCTAAAGATATTCTATCACCTAGCGTACAATCAATATTTTTTAAAGGAACATAGAAATGTAAAACTCTGTGGAGTCCTAGGCATTAACAATAATTTTTAATAGGTTACAAGTTTTATGTGCTTAAATAAACCATACAAACTGGGTGCGGCTCTATCTATTTTTATGAACGTGTTACTGAATTCCATGCCTGTTTCCTAAAAGAATTTAATACTGATCACTAATTTTAATTCGTCTTGTAACCTACCATTTAGGACTTTTATTATATTACTATTTACAGTTTCATTATTTTTTATTGAAAATCTTGTAATCATAACCAGATTGATTCTTCGTAACCGTCGCTTCTCCAATAGCCGCTTTAAAAATTTAACTTTGATCGTTATTTAATCAGTTTTGAGATGTTGTAGCGCATAATCCGCCTGATATTTATAATATTGGTGTGTTGAAACGATTAGAGCTACGTAAAACGAAATTTAACTCCTCGCTTATCCGAATGCAGTTGTGCTAATTCAGCGGCTTCCGTAATGATCTCATATCCTGATGATTGCTCAGTTTATATTGTTATGATCCAAGCACCGTTTAGTAAATCAGGTTTGTTCATATTAAGTCTCACTGTTAACAGATTTCCCACACAATTATCTGGGATTAAAATAATAATAACTACGGAAATCTTTTAACTTCCTAAATATGCTAACTGTCTACTTTTTCTTATTATAAAATGTGTCGGGTCCTACAGCATACATTCTGATGTATTGTTTGTAAACCTTATTTTAGATAAACCATCATTGTACCTTTTGAATGACATTTTAATTATCCGGAATGATTGTAATGAAGTTAGAGTATATTTTTCCAATTTAATGAAAATGATGGGAGAAATGTAATTTAAGATTGAAAAGGGTTCATGGAGTAGATAAAATTTCGATGATCAAATTAATTCACAATGGTCAGTAATGACATAGTTGTATTGAGTAGGAAGATAATAATTCTGAATTACTTCTAAATTTAGAATCATATCGTCTTTATTGGATAAAAATCGTTATTATTGATTAAGTGACAATAATAAGCCTTATACAAACAAATAAAATGCATTCGAAGATTTAATTAAGCAGACTGCGAGAAATATTCAATGCTAAATGTTCCCTAGATAATTTAGCAGACGCAAAATTAATGAATGCTGTTAGCAAATTTACCTCTAATTCAAAAAACGTGAAACCTAAACCATTTAAAGCCAGTCCTTTAACCTAAGTAGCAAACATCTTGAACGGCATGAAAAAATGAACCCTTAAGTTATTTAGGAATGTATAAAATCCTTGAAAATATTGGAAAACAGAGAATGACATTGAAATATTGAAATTTCACCAGATCGGACGTTTTACATTATTCAGCAAAAACTTGGTACTAAAAAACTGGAATTATCGTAAACACATAATGATATGCTTTCATAAAAGAATGACAAGATTGATTAGGGAACTTATTGAAATTAAGCCAACAGACAAATGAAACAGCCCTGGAAATATTGCAAGATTTCATATTGAAAACGAAAAACCAGGAAGCGAAAGTTTCATGAATTATAAATAGAAATTGGCTTCAGAAACAGATTAGAAATATTGAATTAAGGCTTTCTTGAACTCTGACAAAACATTTATTACGTGTTCAATAACTATTCACTGTAGCACTATTTAAAATTTCATCCTATGTTCTGTTTTCTTATTTTATCTATTAGCTTTAGGCCGTCATTGAATTTAAAATTAGTTAATAAAATTTTGCCTTAATTTACAATTTTCCTTGTAATACGTATGTTCTGTTAAGCACATATCGTAATTTTATTATTTGATCATCACTTATTTTGACTTCCTATCTCTGCTAAGCTATTTAATTCACCAACCTTTGATCACTTGCCATGGAATGATTTACAACTGGTGTATTTATTCCATTTTTCCATCTCCCTTACCAATTAATGCATCCTAAATAACATCATTTCACATGATAATAATTAAAAATTATTCGGGTGTGCAAAGAATAAGTTTAAATTCAGTCACCTCTATCTTACGTAGAGGGATTTATACATGTATGCAATTAAATGCAAATGAATATATCATTGTTATAGGAAAACAAAACAATTAGCGACAATCGCCCATCTAGTGAGTCAATAGTAGCTATTGCATGATTAACCGATCATAAATATAATTGTATTGGTTTAAATGAAATTTCACACCATTTTTATTATTTATCTTTTTATGAAAGATGTTGTACTGATTAATTTAACCAGAAATGTAAATCTAAAATAATTTCTTGGAATGAAACAGTGGGAGAAATCGCGTGTCACTCAAAATATAGGTTAGATAATTGCGCAATACCCAGTATCGCACCAATATTTTTAAAGCAATATTCTGGTACTAAATATGACTCCGATCCACTCGAAAATTATAATGAGTAAACGGAAGCAGAAAAGTAATTTGAAAGATAAGTGGTTAAAATTTCATTTATCAAACTTTATTTAAAATACAAATGTTTTTATTTAAAGTTCCGTTTCCTTTGAATTTTTATCGTATATGACTTAAATCTGATCTCTGTTTAAATAAAATGGAAACAATAATTTGTGATTGAGATACACATAACTTGAACTACTCATAGATTAAAATTCAAGTAAAAGGTTTTTTTTATTTTTTCATTTAAATTCCGTTCATTTTCTATATTATGAAGATGTTTACTGATATTTCTCATTGCAAAATAATGAGTAAATCGGGATTGGACATTTGGAAATTTATTGATCTTTTGTAAATATTATAACTAATGGTGTATTAAGTCAACTTGAATTGCTTGAACGTGTTTTAAACAATGAAATTCCGAAAGACAGGTCAACAAGTAATGTTATCATCAAGGAGGCCTTAAAATGGCATGACTGATTTAGGACAAGAAGAGGGAAAATTTTAGTTTTAATATAGCTGTAGTTGTTTTAGCACGTCAAAGTACTAAATATAAGCTCAATTGTTGATTTAAACATCTCAGAAACGATATAGTGTCTAAAATTTTATATGCTTAAAGGCGAATATATGAACTGTGATGTTTCTGAAATGTCGGTCTTATTTTAAGAAGAAAACGTTTAAACAAATATATAACAAGAATATGTACACCTGAATAATGAAATCACAAATTTGTAAAGAAGATTTAGATTTGGCAGATGGTAATAAACTCATTCATAAGAAATGCAGTGGCTCACAGAATGTATGCTCTAGAAAAATTTCCAACTCCAGGTAACTCATTAGGAGATATTGTTCTGTTCAGTACTGAGCAACATGCAAAATTTCGGTTTCGCTTTAGAAGAGTAAGAAAAATTTACAAATTCGTTGATCAAACAGTGAGGAATGCTCATAGCGTTACTTAAATTGTTGATGAATGCATACAAGATGAAGCTGATATTGCTATGTTTAACATGGAACAGAACAGCGACAATTGCACAAATTGCAGTCGGAGATGCTTCTAACTAAACTTTAAGAATAATGTGATACGATTAATTTTTATGTGGCCTTATAAACCTACTATTGGTTAATCTAATATTTACAGATCACTCTTCAAAATTTAACCCTTTATTTCATGCTATCTTACTGTATATATATATATATATATATATATATATATATATATATATATATATATATATATATAGTAAATTATAGAACTTTTTATCTAATACTTAGACAATTGTCCGATCCATTTTTGTTTGAATTTTATTTATTTCAACTTAAAAGTATAAAAGTAATACAAATACACAAAAGTAATAATATGATTTGGTAAAGTATTATAAAGGTTAGTTTTTCAAACAAATTTATAAAAAAATGATTTATTTTAAACAATAATACATATTATATATCATTAAAAACGAGTCACACATCTAATAACCAATCAGATGATATGAACATTAATAAAAAACAAGTAATTCTTCAAATTAAATATTATTAGACAAATAATTGATAAAAAAAGGTAAGCAATAAAAAACTTCTCAAAAATCTACCAAAGATATCACTAAAATGTTTAATTTGATAAGATTTCCTTGGCCACATGAAAAACTGTGTTTATTTATGTTTCTTTTAAATAAAATGTTGCATATATATGCATATATATATATATATATATATATATATATATATATATATATATATATATATATATATATATATATATATATAACTTTATTCATTTTACCCTTTCCATGGCAAAAAACCGTCTTATCAGATAAAGAACCGTTTCTTTTGTTTTTCTCAAGTATCTACAAATGAACATTTCTTTATATATAAATTGAAAGGCAAAGCAAGATAGAAAAAGGTAAAAATGAGAGAGTGTGAGATAAGGCAACAACCAATCAATTTCGTGCGTCACTTCCAGTTCATGCTCAATGCCTGAACCTGCTCCTTCTGCTTGCATCAATCCGGCTGAATTTTTTTATCCATAAAGATTCAACGTGGTACGACGGTGTCAACCATGTTTCGATGGTCGATCGTACATGGGCTAACGGGGCTATGGCCGTGTTGTCACCAGGGCGTGGTGGATTTCCGACCGGCAATCGGATCTCCTATAAAATACCACACGAGCCCGACGACGGCACCATGACTCGGCGTGTGTTCCCCGCCACAAAAGGGTTCAACAGCCACAGGATTACATGGACTCCTGGACAGTACCCCGTACTTCCGAATGGCGAATGAGCTCTCAACAGCCACCGACAATCATGCAACTTACTGCTGCCTTGCAGACCGCGCTTGGATGTGCAAAGGCTAGAGGTGCGTCCTTGATCAAAAAGCCGAGTGGTGAGGGGACACCACTTGTACCAAATTCCCAAGAAACTCCATGAAATGTCACATACTTTACTTTACTTTACTGCGGCTGACTCCTTTTAGAGGATAAGCCGGCTCCATTGATATCCCGAATTAAGCCTCTCCATGCCGGGCGGTTGGCAGCCATTTCGGCACATAAAGAGGGCCAATGACGCTCCCAGTGACGCGGACCATAAACATTGCGTAAACCTAGGAGTTCCATGTCCGATTTGATTGTTGCATGCCATGTCTTTAGTTGCCCACCTCGGCGGCGGCGCCAGTTTGCACATTGACCTGGGTTCATCACCTGCCGTACCAGTTCGTCTTCGGGTTTGCGTAGTACGTGCCCGAACCATTGAAGTCGACGATGTTGGATCCAGACGGATAGTTGCATGATGTCCCCACATTGGTGACGAACAGATGCGTTCGACACCCGGTCCATCCATTTTGTCTTTGTGATGTACCTAAGGCACCAATGGTCGAATACTTCAAGCTTTTTGGAGTCCTCAGAACGTAATGGCCAAGTCTCACAGCCATACAGTAGCACAGGGCGAACAGTAACCTGGTAGACTCGGATTTTCGTTTTGAGGCTGATTTCACTTCTTCTCCAAAGTGAGTTCTTCAATTGTAAGAAAGCAAGTCTGGCACGGTCGATGCGTGTTCGGACTTCATTCAATTTACCATAAACCAACCTGGTTTGGACGGTATTTGTACTACAGGAGTTACGTGCGGTTTCAATATAAATTATCTACAGTTCGTGGCTGATTTTCAAGAATTGACAGGTTGCTTAGTCAAGATTGAAAAGAAAACGAATATAATAAATCAATTACCGATTTAATGTCTACTGGCTAGCCTAGACAATTAATTGAATCAATTATTAGAAGCGGAATTAAACAAAAACGGACTTATTTCGGACCAGACCAGAAAGCAGTCTACCTGAACATCCCATTTAAAGGGGATGCAGTTTCCCGAATAGCTAAAAAGAAATTTGAAGCGGCATTAACACACCCATTTAATGCAGCTAAACTACGAATGTTATTTAAGGTCACACATTGGCCGTTACCAGCATTAAAAAAGAAAGAGCTGTTAATGTCGACATCAAATATTATTTACCCATATACATGCGCAAGTTGTCGATCAACTTACGTAGGCCGATCGACCAGACGGTTAATTACTCGAATGAGGGAACATTGCAACTTGAACGTCTGTTTCAAATCAAATGGTGAATACATATCTGCAATTGCGCAACACATGGTTGTAACCTCACAGGTATGTAATCCAGACGTAGCCTTTAAAATAATTACTAAATGCAATAACAAAAGGGAGTTAGCCACACACGAACCTTTCTGGATAAACAAATTGCAGCCGGGTTTATGCAAGCAGAATTAGCATGTTTAGGCATTGAGCTCGAACTGGAGATGACGCAAGTAATTGATTAGTTATACCGCTTATTTCACACCCTCTCCATGTTAACATATTTCTCTCTTGTTTAGCCTTTCAAATTACATACAATGAGGTGTACATTTGTAGATACCTGAGAAGAAAATAGGAAAGAAACGGTTCTTGTATTTGAATAAATTTGTTTTTTTGCACATGTAAGGTACCTATGAATTTTATTAAGGCTTCCATCTGTAAGATATATATATATATATATATATATATATATATATATATATATATATATATATATATATATATATACAACCATTTAGGATGCGAGATTTTGTCAAACTCGTAGAACTCTTTCCAAGTTCAAACGTGAAAAGATATTCTATCTTTGCACATAGAAGATGTACTATGAACTTTATTAAAAACTAGACCAACTAGTGATGTTGAATTAAACGGCGCAAAGTACATTATTTAGTATAGAACATTATTATCAGTGTATTAAGCAATTACGGTTACAAGGAAATTCTGTACGCAGTTAGCGCATGCCTCTACTGAGGGTCCATCTATCAAAGTTGACAAATTCAATATATTACAGTTAAATACTGTTTGTTGCGAAGAACTAATATATATGCAAGTATGTATTAGGTGTTGCGAATCTAGTAACAAATTAGTTCAGTTGTGACCAAATTCGATGTATGCCAGAATTAAACAATTAAAAAAGATGAAACAGAGTTGCTGGCAAGCATCGAGAGTGAATCTTGTACAATGAATTAACACAGTCGTTTTGAAAGAATTCCTATTCTGTTGTTATTGTCAGCTTTTTGGGGAAAGCTAAACGGGAACATTAATGAAGTTAGAGAAAGATATCAAATCTTGAGGTCTAAGTAATTTATTATAGACTAATGTTGACATTTTGGTACTTGACCTATCACAGTTAGAAATAGATCAGTCAACAATGGAAACAGCATTGATGAGCCCCAATTATTGAAATCAGGCGCCAAATTTATACAATATTGTCTTTAAAGCAGCATTTTGTAAGGTCACAAAGCCACTGCCGACATATTGCGTAAATTAAATTCAATTCGATTTACGCTGCACCAATGAGAAAAAAGTGAAACTTGCCGTTAACCAATAGTGTGCAAGAAGCCATATATATCTATTACATGACTATTTAAGCACGGTAAATTTACCATGCAGTTCGGATGTCGATTTTGCCTTTTCTGTGCGTTACGTGTGCGTGCTGTCTGCTGTCATCACCTACACTGATTATTGGATTGGCTTCACCAACATTGGTAACATCAGTAATGCCAATCTCGTTGCTGTACAACTAGAGAGACGAGCCAATTACTATAGAACTTCAACGAAGTTACACATCGAGATTACAACGCCACAACAGAAGGAAACACAACCCAAGTCAACCCAAGCTGGACGTCTTCACACTTACGGACCTTCTCGGCATTTGCCAGAGAACGCACGACCGGCCCTGTTAAGGGCCCCCTAACAGTACAAAACTCTTTATTTTATGGCACTATAACCGAGTTTGTAACGTCGTACGGCATTTACTTGAAGCTGGGGCGTCTACAATTTGAACAGCAATTTGAACAAAAAGCCGACGTATAACCTCCAAACATGTATTACAAAAGCATGTTTAGGATTCTTCGGTTGGCGAGACTTCACATTTTAAATCGTTCAAATACGTAAAACGTCATGCATTGACGAGAAAACATTTTAATTCACATAAAAGATATCAGTAGAAAGGCAAATATGAAATACAAAGTCCCGATAAAGACAACGTCGTTGCTGTAATGGAAAAATCGGACTAAATGAAGGAGAGGGTGAACGTGTTGTGTGATAGTACAAAATTCGTGCATCTTAAGTGTACACAAGATCACATAGTCTAAATTGTGCGGGGAAAAATAAATGAAACTGAAATCTTCATCTGTGCCAGTTTAATTGATCAGGTCATCGCAAGGAGAAGCCCAAATCTTTTGGATCATCTACATGAAAGAAGTACGGACAACAAAAAAAACACAAAAAGTCTGTACTATGAGACAAATATTATCATTGGTCAATTCTCCGCAACATGCATTGGCTAAACGGTTAGTCCGTATACTGAAACCGGTGCGCAAACTACTGTTGCTGATTCCTTTGACCTTGTTAGCATACTTCAAGTTATAAATGTTGAAAACAAAATTTTGGTGTCCTTTGTTCCGACGTCTTTGTTTACAAATGTTCCCATTAAAGAAACTAGCTTGATGTTGTGGCAATGAGGAGCCCTAAATCTCCATTGTTAACTGAGATTTTCATAGGCCATTTTGATAACACATCATAAAAGAGAGGTGTAAGTCAATGTGCACAGTCAATGCGTTATAATGATAATATTTTCGTTTTGCTCAAAAATGTTTGCAATCAGTTGCACTGCCTCAGAGTTCCAATATAGCGCATATAAATATGAGTCGGTCAGCAAACCATGGGACAGAGGTTTGTCCACCATTAGCGGATGTACTACTCAAAAAGTATGTTAATGGAAAATTAAACAGAATAATCCACTGTGAACCGAGCCGGCCTGTACAGTATTTGCATTACAGCTTATTCGTGAATTGTCATTATAAATTTTAAAAGATTCACAGTTATTTTTAACGAATTGACAGATTGGTAATTCCAGATTCAAAAGACGATGAATGTACTAAATAAAAACACTGTCCTATGTTTAATTGTTATCGAAGAAAATTGATGGAGTCAATTGTTAAAAAGAAAAATCCAAAGAAACAGATGTATTAAAAGTCTATTTGAGAAGGACGTTAATTCCCGCTCAGCATAGAAGTAAGTTGAAGCGGTATCGACATGCGCATTTAAAGCAGCCAAAAAATAAGTTTTATTCAAACTAACATGTTTATCTTTACCAGCATTTGAAGAGAAACAGCCATTAATGCTGACTTGAAATAGTATTTATCAATATTAATGCACAAGTTTTCATTCAACTTATTTAGAAAAATCGATCATGCAATTAATTAGACGAATGAAAGAACTTTGCATCTTAAACGACTGTTTCAAATCTTATGGTGAATTCACGTCGCCAATTGCGCAACATATCATGAAACCTAGAAGGTATGTTCTCCAGACGTTTTATTTAAGAAAATTATTAAATAAGGTAGCAGGTATTAGTTATCCATATATGGAACTCTATGTTTAAGAAAACTTCAGACGAGTTTATGCAAGCAGAAAAAGCATGTTCGGGCACTGTGCTCGAACGCAATCGGTTGGTTGTTCCTCCATTTAAAACTCTCTTCAACTTGAAATTTCTTGTGAATATAACACAATTAGTCTAACGCAAGTTAATTGTTGAGTTATATTAATTCACTTTAGTTTTACTTAGTTGGTAGTACGTGGCATTAAAGGGAATACGCGCAATGATGCACACTCATCTAGTGAAAGGTTAATCAAAAGTAGAAATGACATGGCGAAAAGAAATGTCAAACTTGCTTCATTAGTCTGCTTCTTAGACATGCTGTGTACAGTGTTCAGACAAAGGATTTGCTGAAATGATTCTGAAATATATCCAAAGAAAAAAAAACAGCTGGAATTCAGAGAGCGTTTGTAACCAGAAATCACAAATAGAAAGGCTCGCAAGAATTTGACATAAAAAACATTGCTCAGCAAAGTTCATTAAATTGAATAGAAATGCAAATTTTTAATATGTAATATTTGTCCTCAGATTTAAGGCACAGCGATTCGGGATATTTTGTAATAAAGGTAAATTTCAATCTTCATCCTAATTAATTATAATCTGTGTTACTGAATATATGAAGCAACAGCAAAAAATCTAGGGCAAAAAGGCTGTCTAGACATATCAACTATAATTTATCAAAGAAGCTTAAGTGCTAATTTCTGATTCAGTCGCGTAAGTTGGCTATAACGCTGTGCATTGTTAATTCGGGGCATAGCGCAAGGTCTCAAAAATAATTAATATTAGATAAAGCAAAGTCTGCCGAGCAAATGAAAATAAATGAGAAATAAGGGGAAACACAATACATGGGTTTAAAAATCTCTGAATTCTTTTCACACGACATTCAACTAAGATGTGCATTTGTTTGATAACCAAAATTAAAATATAGCAGCTATGGAATTTGAATGACACGCGTAATACAAAAAAAATTATAAAAACACAATATAAGCAAATACTTACATTATTGATAGTAGCATAAGTTTTTTTGCTGAAAATGAATTACAAAAAAAGCATAAGATACTTTATAACATTACCTGGTCTGTGTTGCGAATTACACAAGCTAATTTCCACTTGATTTAGCCGTTAGATATATTTCTAAATATTTTCCGTGAATCATTCCTCTGTTCTTTATATATTACATGTCTTAGAAACAAGCTAATGTAGCAAATTCGATATTCCCTTTAGTCATATCATTTATAATTTCGTGTCACGTGTGTGTCCATAACAGCTATCAACAACCAACTAAGAGTTGCTAGAGTAGCTGAATATTGATTTACCCGTTACATGCGTTAGATCAATTTTTATCACCATCACGTGATACAAAATAAATGAGATCTCCCTCATATTGTAGCTACGTTGCAACTATCGTACTCTAAACTAAGCAGGAAAGTAAAATGAGCAGCTTTAAAATAAACTGGTCACCAAAAGGCATCTAGAAGAACTAAATGAGCGACAACGAAACAAACAAATCAGACTCATGAAACCAGACAAAGGGACAGGCGTAGTGTTAATGAACTATACTGACTATAGTCAGGCGATGTTACAAATTCTGAATAACAAATCCAAGTTTAAACGCGAAGAGGTACAACGCGACACTACGGCAAAATTAGAAAATTCCATGCCGAAGATTCTAAACCGAATTATTTCGAAGGTCGA
Source organism: Eudiplozoon nipponicum (assembly GCA_029291075.1). Taxonomy (NCBI): domain Eukaryota; kingdom Metazoa; phylum Platyhelminthes; class Monogenea; order Mazocraeidea; family Diplozoidae; genus Eudiplozoon; species Eudiplozoon nipponicum. The sequence goes on from JAQBSW010003109.1 coordinate 55,862, forward strand.
GGTTAAACAAGAAATCGACATAGAGCACAAAAATGCTTTTATTACAGAATGCAAACATGCCAAGCCCGTAGGTTCAACGCAACCGCTATAATATGGTTTGCCCAAGGTTCACAAAATGACCAACAATGAAGGACTTCCGCCTTTCAGGCCCATTTTATCTATGATAAATTCCCCACAGCACAAGGCAGCCAGACTATTATGCCGGATTATAAAGCCTATCATGAAAGGAAGAATAGACCACGTTGTACGGGATAGCTTTCAATTCGTTGAAAAAATTCGCGACCTAAATTTGAAAGAGAGGAAAATGGTGTCCCTCGATATAAAGTCACTCTTTACTAGCATTCCAGTAAATCAAACTATAAATATCCTATTTGAATATATACGATCAGCAGAAGCGGAATCACTGATAGAAATGGAAGACATGAGAGAACTATTTCTATTATGCACATCCAACATACAATTCATATTCAAAGGAGTCTTCTACAGAAAAATTGACAGCATAGGTATGGGTAGTCCTCTTGGACCAGTATTGGCAGACATATACATGCACCATTTAGATACAACTAGTTTAAAACCATTTATCAATGGAGCTCATTTTTACGTGCGCTACGTTGACGATAATTTAAAGGTCGTTAAAAAGGATGAAGATACAAATTCGTTTCTACATCACATAAAAAAGGTACACCAGGCAATCAAGTTTACAATAGAAGAAGAAAAAGACGCATATTTATCCTTCCTAGATGTAGGAATAACGAGAGATGAAGAAGGTACTCTCTCAAGGTCAGTTCACAAGAAATCAAGCTGGACTGGACAATATATCCATTATATGAGTAGTTTGCCAAGGGCGTACAAAAGGAACCTAATAATAAATTTGGGCACACGAATACGCAGGATTTGTTCACCGGACAACATTGAAGAAGAGCTAAATTTGCTTCGCGAAGCGGTGAGAAATAATGTCTATCCGGACTGGTTCATCGAATACAACTTGAGGCAACGCAACAAAATCGAAGCCAATTTGGAGGAAAATCAAACTCCCCAGATAGCAACGCATAGTGTTCCCTTTGGAGGTGATCTTCCAGCGGAAATCTTCAAATGAAAAGTAATTCGAGCGACTAAAGCACAGTTTCCATCAATACAGGTGAGAGTAGTGTTCAACACAATGAAATTGATGCGCACGAATGAAAAAGATAGCCTCTCTGTGACGTCAACACCTTTGTCTGTATACAAATTTCAATGTACCTGCAACGCTCAGTACATCGGCAGATCAAAAAAGAGGCTCGAAACTAGAATAAATCAGTATCTCCCTCAAAAACTATTAAAGAGGGGTGCAGCTCCTGCACGAAAATCATCAATATGCGAACATGAGCTACTCACAGGTCATGCTGTTGGTAGTAACAATTTTTCAGTTCTCTACAAGGCAAAAACAGAGAAAATGCTTCTGGCTTTTGAAGCTATTGTAATTAATAAGCTGAAGCCCTGCTTAAACGTGCAGAAAATAATTCAAAAAGAAATAAAATTGTACTGGAACAAAGACATAACTGACATGCCTTTAAAAATAGCCAACGCTTCGCAAAATACGACACATACGTCAATTAAGGACGCAATTACAACGAGAGCGATTACACACCAAATGACGTTACGCAAAAGGAGTGGTCTAAATTGCGCAAAAACAGTGGTCTAAATTGCGCAAAACAAAGGCTAGCATAACGAAGAGGAGATTGGTTACGACAAATGTACAGTGGGATTGGATGAACGAATAGTCTAACGAATCCAGAACAATGAGTGTAGATACTGATAGAAATAAGATTTATTAATAAATGTTATTCCATGGAGTACGTTGTTTTGTTCTTACATTTTAAAAAATGGTGAAAATAGAAACGATCAATATATATATATATATATATATATATATATATATATATATATATATATATATATATATATATATATATATATAAGTTCTCTACAACTAACAGCCTTGGACTGTAATATTTTAATTAGATGATATCATGTTTAGCGCGAAAAGTTATAACGGGTATAGAAAAAAGCCAGAGTGCATGGATTTATTGAAACAATAGGTGTTCCGATATATTTGTAATTCTTCAACTTAGATGAAAATTAGCATACCTTAAAATCTATAGTGTTAGTACCATGTACCGACTCGGCAACCATAGTGTTGGTACCATGTATCAAATTGGCAACCACAGTGTTGTTACCAGGTACCGATTGGGCAACGATAGTGTTTGTTTACTTTACTGGCTCGGTATAGATTATATATATATATATATATATATATATATATATATATATATATATATAAGTTAACTTTTAAATAACATTGCCGAAGACTGTACATGAAGTTTATTGCACTACCGCTGTAATGCACATAAATATATTACATTATAGCAAAAATTCATCCCACATTTCTTATCTAAATATGTAGTGGCTATAGGACGTAATACCGGATCCTACTTATGAGTCATCAGTAAGCACGAAAATAATGTACACATGAGATTATATCTTTTCTCATGCTTACTTATATTTATACTTCTTATCCAATTTGAAATAAACTGCTACTGGGTACGAAACCCATAATAAAAAATGCATAAATTTTGTAATTTGTGGTCTTACCAGTCAGGCTAGTATAAGAAAGTAACATAAGAAAAACAAGAACACACTTGCATATACACGGCAGACTTATAATTAAATATCAAAATAATAACAGAAAATTCAGTCATCAAATCATTGAAATTACCGTCAAGGCAACCAGACTGTTATGTCACAGGGCATTCTTCAGAAATGAATTATCACATATTTTATTCTTATTTATATTTTCACACACACCTAGCTCACATCCTACTAACATTCTATTATCAATATCATTTTGATTTTTTTATTGACTCTCATGATTAACTTGAACATATTTTCTTAATTAATGAAGTATGACAGGCTCTAAAACTCGAATTACTTAGAAGAGAAAAACTTTATTAACCTCGTGTTCATCATAAATTACGAGAAGAATGGCTTAATGAGCATTGTATTTGCTGAAATTTGGTAAATACTTAGTTTTTGTCTCTACCAGCTGCAGAATAATATTGTTTTAATATATAAGCGGAGACGGGATACCAAGTATATATATATATATATACATATATATATATATATATATATATATATATATATATATAATTTGGTATCCCGTCTCCGCTTATATATTAAAATAATATTATTCTGTACATTGCATCGAATAATGTACAGTATATTTCTAATTTGGAAGAAAAATACATTAAAAATAAAGTGAACAATGGCCATTTATTTCGAGACTACTAAACTTCACTTTACAATCTTTCATTTATATACATCCTGGGTTGTCGTTTGATTATGTGGGAGGTAACAAATATGACTCAGTTTTACTTCTATTTCTTGTGTGGGCCGATTTGTAAGTGTGCACGCGTATGTGTCTGTGTGTGTGCCTGTCTGCATGTTAAGGTTTTTCCCGCTGTATTACAAAGTGATGTCTGAGATCTGGTCACCCTTGTATTGATGGCTTGAGAGTTAACCAACTGTTCGCATTGTTATTATTATAATCAAGGTTGCGGTCTTGATATAAGCACCTGACCCATTAATTACTTACATATGTCAGTATAAGCTAAGAATTGTATAGTGTAGAAAAGACAATTCATCCAGTTGGCCGGTTTGTCTTTATTGGGAACTCGTCATGAACTGACCAGAATTTGCCGCGGACAGGGCTCGAACCTGGGCACGACTGCTCTGGAATCTGGTGCATTTACCACTGAGCGACCCTTTCGCATATTACACACAATTTTCAATCATATACTAGCTAATGTGATTCAGTTAGACTTTTTTCCTTTAGGTGGAACTTATATGGCTTACATTTAGACCCAAAGTTCGACAACACTATATAGGTAAATGGTATTGAAATGAACATTTATATGAATAAACGAACATTGGGTGCACGGGATGTGATAAAATTTACTATTATCAAAGTTGCGAACTTTATATAAACACCTGACCCTTTAAGTACTTACATTTTGTCAGTATAAACTAAGAATTGTAATGTGTATAAAAGACAACTCATCCAGTATACCGGTTTCGTTCTTATTGGGAACTCATCACGTACTGGCCAGAATTTGCTGACATACATTTAGACCCGAAGTTCCATATGAGCCCCACCTAAAGGAAAAATAGACTAACCAAGTTACATTAGTTAGTATATAACTGAAAACTGTGTGCAGTGTAGTGTGCGGTAGAATGGCTCAGTGGATAGAGCACCAGATTCCGAAGAAAACGTGCCCAGGTTCGAGTCCTGTCCGCGGCAAATTCTGGCCAGTACATGATGAGTTCCATATAATGACGAAACCGGTCTACTGGATGAATTGCCTTTTCTAAACTATACAATTCTTAGTTTATACTAACATATGTTAGCAATTAATGGGCCAGGTGCTTATATAATGATTGAAACCTTGATTATAATAATTGTTATCACCGCCCGCGCAACCAATTTCCGATTAATTTTATAAATTTTCGCATTGTTCGTTGTTACGTGTAAGAATGTTATTTTCCCGAGTGTTGTCTTTCGTTTCCCATTGTTGCGCAATTTTGTTTTCTCCACTCTGTAACTGCGCAGGAGCGGATTGCATTGTTGAATGCTCATATTGGTTCTAAATTTCTCTCTTCACATGCAAACAGGCACACACAGACACATACACATACACACTTACTAATCAGACCAAGGAAGAAATAGAAGTAAAACCGAGCCCGATTTGTTACCACTTGCATGTTCAAATGAAAACCCAGGATGTATATAAATGAAAAATTGTAAGGTGAAGTTTAGTAGTCTCGAGATTATCACTTTGTTATTAATGTGTTTCTCCCTTATTATAAATTTATATATATATATATATATATATATATATATATATAAATTTATTTTTTATGCTTATATGCATTAGCAAGTACAGGAAATAATCGTTATCTCTTTTTTTAATAGAACAATTCAATAGATTACCGTTTTCAAAATTTACGCATTTCTTAAGCTATATAGAGTTTCTGTGTGAACTACAAATGCATATCGCTTAAAGCGTTATTTCACAGTTTTTTTCTTTTAAAATAATTGTGTTCTGTGATCTAATGTCAAGTTCACTCATGCTTAACAAACGATGTTCTGCATAACTGCAAAAGTAGCTATCGTGAATAGGGGTTTGCTCCTTTATGATTTGTACCTTTCCAGCAATTGCTGTTTAGTAATATAAGAGCAAATAGATTGAAGAAATTTGTCAGTATCATATTAAGTAAACGAAATGTTAAATTTTAAATAGATTTTCCATTCCAAGTGAAACATTGATTTACTTGTCGTGTTGTTTTCGATTCACATGTTTTAGCGGATTTTGAAAAAATAGATAGCGCGAGTATAACTAACCTATTTAAACTAATTTTAAGTTTATTTAAAGAAAGCATTTAAGCATGGTTTTCAAATGGACACTTTTACCATTTTTCCACTACAATTTAATTTTTAAGTATGCGTTTAAACAATTTCGTAAGAGTTAGTTAACTTTTAAACTTTCAAAAACAAAATTGGGTCAAATGACAGAACTTTGGTTAACAATCATACTGAACATGCCGTGGGTAGTATTAAATGAGTGCTAAAGTTAATTTTAAGCATAGTTTATATGAGAGAAATTGGTATTTATTAAAAATTTGAAAATTAGAATTTAATCATAGATATCTGCGTCGGAGATGCAAAAATTTTATTTCATGTATAAAGAATTTGCCAGCAATGCATACTCACAAATTATTAAGTTCATCAATTAATCAACTTGTATTGAAGTCCATTGTCTATTTTGATTCCTCTTTAAGATGAAAAGCTATAAAATTGTAACAAAATTTTGTCAAAAAATGTAGGCTATTGCCTAAGTGTAGTTTGAAATTTCTATTGTGAATTATCTCAGTAATGACAAATTACTCAAAAATTTCCAAATTATTTTCATATAGATATTTTCGAAAAACTTATATTTATTTTTAAAGTTTATGGTCAAATTATGATTAAAGTTATAATTGGCTAATAAGGAATATGAGGTAAATTTTACAAAACCACTATTAATGTAAACACAAATTAAAAATTTTTCTTTGTTCCTACTCAGAAACGAAGAGATAACAAATAATATCTAACCAAATTTTAAAAAGATAATATTTTTTCTAAATGTGTGCTAAAATCCATATTATTATTCACCCTGTTGAGCACGGGTTGAACCATTTTCTTCGAAATATTTTCAAAAAAATCATGTAAGTTTGATATGCAATTTTTTTATTATAATTCTGATTATTTTGCTTTCACGAGCAAATCAATAATTGAACAAATTCAGGAAGATAGTATATTGTCAACGCATATCAAATTCATTTATTGATTAATTCTAGCGATGCTAAGTTGCACAATAATATTGCAAATATTTTTAAAGCAGTAGATATTTTGTGAATACAGTTTAAAATCAATAGTGCTATCCATAATAGTAAGAAACAATTAGAAAATAATAACGCAATCATTTCAAAGAAAAGAGCTAATTATTAAAACGCAGATTAAATTTAATTGTTGATAATTTCTTATAATGAAAAGTTTTGAAATATTATAATCAAACATTCAAAGATTGTCCTTCATTTTTAATCTCAGGTCGAAATTCATTCTTTCGTTCTCGGTAATGACAAGTTATTTAATAATATACACAGGTTATCTAAAAAGTAAATAACCTTAAAAATGTGCGCTCATATAAATATTACATTTTTTCCTTGAAATTAATATATATTAAATAATGTAGCATAAAATTTTTGAAGGTATACAAATTTGTGAAGCTGGATTGAATTCTTATTTTGAATCATCATAGTAATAACAAGCTTTACAGCAATGCAGAAGATGAAAAAGAAATATTGTTTTTTGATTAATTTAATGTTGAATCCATACTTTCGTCTTTTCCAGTAAAATTCGGTAACAAAATTGAATATAATAAATTGTAAGGCATTAATCTTATATTCTAATCACCGATATATATTCGGTTTTTATACTTTTCCGATAATTATTTTTTACAAAAAATATAAAGAAGATATTCATCATGATAATTATTTTTAAAATAAGGTTAAAATTCGTATTTGGATTCGTATGATGTCAGGAAAAATTTCAAGAATAAGCAATTTTTAAATACTTGATTGAATTTCTTTTTGCAATCTGGCGTATAAAATGACGAGTTAACAAAGAAGTATCAATTTCATTTTAAACGTGATAGGTAAATTACGAAAAGCTTATCCTTCCTTAAGTATGAAAATTTACACAAATATAGCAAAGCAATTTCAAAAAAGTAACTGCTAACACATAGTATTACATATATATATATATTCATTGTTCCCTTCTTGTGTGCAAAAACAAAAAGAAATTTTATCAGATATAAGAAAATTTTCTTTCTCATGGTCTTCTCAAATATCTACTCATGAACATATCTTTATATATAAATTGGAAAGCAAAACAAGATAGAAATATTTGAACATAGAGTGTGGAAAATAGAAACCAATCAAATTGCGTGCGTCACATCCAGTTCAAGCTCAATGCTTGTACATGCTTCTTCTGCTTACATAAATCCGGCTGCAATTTGTTTATCCATAAGGCTTCCTATGTGGCTAGCTCTCATTTGTTTTTGCATTTAGTAATTAATTTGAATGCTACGTCTGGAGAACATACGTGCGTTGTTTCGATGATGTGTTGCGCAATAGCAGACGTGTATTCACCATTTGATTTAAAACAGGCGTTCAAGTTGCAATGTTCTTTCATTCGAGTAATTAACCGTCTGGTCGATCGGCCTACGTAAGTTGATCAACAACTTGCGCATGTATATTGATAAATAATATTTGATATCGACATTAACGGCTGTTTCTCTTTGATTGCTGGTAAAGGCAAGTGTGTTACCTAAATAACACTCGTAGTTTGGCTGCATTAAATGTGCGTGTCAATGCTGCTTCAACTTTCTTTTGTGCCATTGGGGATACTGCATCCCCCTTAAATGGGATGTTTAGGTAGACGGTTTTCTTTTCTGGCCCATAGTACGTCTGTTTCTGGTTAACTCCCCTTTTAATAATTGATTCAATTAATTATCTGGGATAGCCATTAGACATTAAATCGTTAATTGCTTTATTATATTCATTTTCTCTAGAATCTTGACTAACCAACCTGTCAATTCTTGAAAAGCAACCACGAACTGTTGATAATTTATATTGAAATGGTACAAACTGCTGTAATGCAAATACTGTGCAGACCATGTTGGTTTATGGTAAATTGTTCTGTTTAATTTACCATTAGATTCTTTCTTTAATAGTACATCTAGGAAAGGCAGACAGTCATCTTTCTCGTGCTCTGACGTAAAACCGATATTCTTATGTGCTTTGTTAAAACTTTGAAGCAATGTTCGTGATTGCGACCTGTTCTTAAGTACAAGAAATATATCATCCACGTACCGTATATATTGAGCACATTTACTTATGTCACTCTTTAATGATTTATTTTCTAGGTGCCCTAGAAAAATCTCAGCCAACACTGAAGATAAGGGGCTTCCCATTGCGACACCATCAGTCTGTTTGTAGATGTTTCCATTAAAACGAAATCGTACGTCTTTCGTGCATAATAAGATAAGCTTGCGTAGAGTTTGACCTGGAACCGGCGATAGTAATATATCGTGTTCTACCGCTTTGACTATAATGTCAATGGTTTCATCAATTCGAACATTTGTAAACAAAGACGTAACATCAAAGACCTGCATAATCACCAATTACCTGATCTGCGTTTGACTAACGCAGCTTTCGTGTTCAGTAATTTTCTTTCTGTATTATTTCGATCTTAATTACCGAAGATCTTCATCAGATGCATTTCCGCGAAACAAATGAAGCAAGCGCTATTTGGCATGTCATCTGATAGTGTCATTGAAATATCATGAAAAAAATTACTGGAACAATAATACGTTGATCAACCTAGATCAATACTGACTATTCAGTTACGCATCAAGAGCTCTGAGACCTGTAATCTTGTTTTTAACATTTATATCTTGAATTTTGTTTACAAACTCAAACGAATCGGCAACCGAATGATTACCTAGTAGTTTACGTACTGGTTCAAGTAAACGAACTAGCCATTTAGCTAGTGCATGAAACGGAGAATTTACCATTGATAAAATTGGCCTCATAGGACAACCTCTTTTGTGCGTTTTTGGTAATCCGTACATTATTGGTGTAGATGATCCAACTGGCTTGAGCTTCTGTGCAGTGGCCTCATCAATAAAACCGGCATCTGTCAAAATCTTAATTTCATTTATCACTTTGCGCTCCACCTTGTCTATTTCATCTGATTTATCGTCTAGACGTGTGAATTTTGTATTGTCATTTAACACGTTTTCCATCTTTTGTACGTAGTCCGATTTGTCCATTATAACTGCGCTCTTTCCTTTATCAGCGCGTAGTATTTTGATGTCTGCATTTCTGCTGATATTTCTAAGTGCATTTAGATGCTGCTTTGTCAATGCATGCTGCTCTGCGCATTTATATATAGAGAGAGAGAGAGAAAGAGAGAGAGAGAGAGAGAGACATCGTAATAATAACAAATTACTCAGTAATAACAAAATATTTTCATGAGGACATTCCTAGACGCATTTGAAATTGATTCCATGATTAGTCGTAATAATGAAAAGTTACTCAAAAAAATTAATAATATGGCATAATTTTTTAAAATAAATTAACCACTTTCATACTTATTTTAAACACGTTAAAGTACTAACGGATTATCGATTTATGTCGAAAAATATTTTCTCAAAAATATTTATCTTGTGAAAGCAATTTCAAATCACCTTTGTACGGATTCCTATTAAGTACGCGTTGCCCAATACCTTTGCAAAAATATCTTGTATAAATTTAATTTTGCAAAACTATATCATTGGCGCTCATCCTAGTAAAAAAGTTTTATGGAAGTACATCGGTATAATGTTAAACGTGGTGAGAATTTTACTGATTTAGGCTAGAATTTCTATTTCAACCCTTTTCAGTTATGACGAATAAACCAATAATATCGATTGAATCGTTAAGAAGATGATTAAATTTTAAACGTTGAAAAAGTCCCCATTTTGATTCTTCTTTTTACTGATACGATGACAAATATAGTTGTATAATATGCCACTAATCTAAATATTTTTAATGCAGGCACAAATCCTCAATGTAAGCTTTCGTTGTATGCGAAAGTCACATACAAATGTAGGCATTAGTTCTTTAAATTAATCAAATTTTGGTAACATAGATTCAAATTTATATTTTGTGCTTTCCCAGTAATCAAAAGTTACCCATTAATGTTAAAAGGATATTCAAGAGAATTTGAAGCTTTTAATCACATGGAGAAACCCTTTACCGAGTTCGTTTCTGATTCAAATATACATAAAGTAATAACGAAGCAATTCTAAAGAAATGATATTTTGAATCGCAAAATGAGGTCTTATTTCTGATCTCCCAAAGCAATGAAAAGTAACCCAGTAATATAAAAAATGCATACAATCATTAACTGTTTCAATTTGTGTTGGAAATCACTTTTGTGATTTTTCTGATAAAAACGAATTATCAAATAAAGTTGACAGAAATTTGAAAAGGGAAAATTTTTTATTGTAATTGCATGTTTAATTAAAAAATGCGACAATTTGTTCGCAATAGCCAGTTCAAAACGTTGCTGCAAATATTTTGAGCCAGATAAATTGATATTGTAAAATCAGGTTGGAATTTGTATTTTGATGCTTTCTTGTAATTGCAATATACAAAAAAATATCGAGCTATTCGAAAAATATTTGTTGAATTTAGTAATTTTATAATTTATTTCTACCTGAGATCTTTGTTTATAATGACAAGTTAGCAAAAAAAACTAAAAAGAAATTTATGCACTTCCAAAAATTGTGGTCTCATCGTACATTCGTACTAACTGTAAAATAATGTGTTGCGAAATGAAGTATGGAATAATTTAGGAAAACTAATTTAATTTTCTAGCTGTAGTTTTACATTGTTTTGCAATCTATTACAGTTATGACGAGTTGCAAATTAATATCAAAAGATTTCATCAACTGATACGTTTGGTAAATGAAGAAACAAATTTCTTTTTTCATTCTTAGTAATTAACCGTTATGAACAAACGACAAATTTATATTCAAGATGACATTAAACGAAGTAATTAGAGGATTAAATCTCAATTTATTCTCTAATAGGTATGGAAAACTGCAAAAATCCCTGGCTTCTAGATATTGCATGTTACTAAATAATAATCGCCCGTTAAACACCACATTGTGATCCTTCGTAATTAAAAAAATTTAGCCAAAAATGTCAGAAACGACTTTAACAACACGTTTTTCTGTAACGAAACAAATAAATTCAATTTTATTTACGTTGCACCAATGAGAAAAAAGCGAAACTTGCCGTTAATCAATACTGTGCAAGTAGACATATATTACTATGGCATGGCTATTTAAGCACGGCAAATTTACCATGCAGTTTAGTTGTCGCGTTTGCCTTCTGCTTTGCGTTACGTCTGCGTGCTGTCGGCTGTCATCACCTACGCTGGTTATTGGATTGTCTTCACCAACAATTGGCAACATCAGTGACACCAATCTTGTTGCTGTACAACCAGCGAGACGAGCCAATTAATGCAGAACTTCAACGAAGTTTCCACATCGAGATTACAACGCAACAACAGAAGGAGCCACAGCCCAAGTCAACCCAAGGCTCTAGGACTTCTTCACACTGAAGGATCTTTCTCGGCATTTGCCGGAGAACGCACAACCGGCCCTGTTAAGGGCCCCTTATCAGTACAATAACTCTTTAACTACGGCACTTTAACCGAGTTTGTAACGTCGTACGGCATTTACTTGAAGCTGGGGCGTTTACATTTCTAAATAGCGTAAAACCAAATAATGTCGTAAATTATTTGAAGGAAAAATTCCTTTTTTTAATTTTCAGTTTGAAATATCTCACGCGATCAATCCTTATGATGACAAGTAAAAAATAACAATGAAAACAATTTTAGGAAAGAAATCTTTATTGCTAACGTTTTTAGTAAATGGAGTTGCCAAATGATGACATTAAAACATTCCCGAAAAAATGTCATAAGGCAAAGTCTAGAATATATCCCAATTGTGAATATCCCTAGTAATTAGTTTTCATCAGATAAAGTCAAAATATATTTTCTAAACATAATGTGTTTAAACATAATTTTAAAACTCTAGCAATGACAAGTTTATCAAAAATTTCGTAACAAATTAAAAGAAAATAAAGCATATTTTAAACTTAGGATCAATTTAAATATGTGGTACTTCTCGTTAATGAAGTATTATGCAATAATTTCGAATTAATTTTTAAGCTGGCAGTTAAATTACTAATTACGTGTTGAAATTCAAACAATCATTATTTCGATTAAAATATATTACAAATAACATCGGAAACTTCTAAAAGAGAATTTAATTTTGATAAAACGTCTTAACAAATAATTTCGGAAATTTTTTTTTACAAAGAATTTGTGCAAATGCAAGATTTAATCGCAACTGTAAGATTCCTTAGGAATGACAAGTTGCAAATCAATATCGCGAAAAATAAATTAATTTTGCACTTAACTGTTAAACATATACTGTTATCCGTCCACGTAATGGTTGCTTATATAATACTGTGAAAAGGATTTTTTAAATTATAATATTTTTAAGAAAATTATATTCACATTTTTATTGTAATATTTCAATAAGTAAGAGCAAAGAATTTTGACAGAAAATTTGAGTTGGAAAATTAATTTTGTGATCACTTCTTCAAATCCTACATGCAATTCTCCCTATTAATGATAAACATTCAAATAATGTCAGGAAAATTTTCATAGATAAATTTAAATTTATAATCGTATGGTGAAATCATTTGTGCAATTTGTCCTAGTAATATCGAGTTACAAAACAATATCAGGAAATATGTCGAGAAAATTTTTGATTTCTTAAACCAAGTTTGAACATCTAATTGTGAAACTGCCTATTCAAAACGGGTGAACAATTTATGTTCGAATAATATCAAACATAAAGTAGCTATTGCAAGTTTCGATTGAAATGACGTTTGTGATTCTTCCTGATTGTAGTGAATTACACAATAACGCAGAGATTATTTTCAAAAAATATTTGGTTTATTAAACAAAGTTTTTAATATATATATTGCGATTATATTTTTTTAAATCGGTTAAACCAATAATTTAAGACATTATTCCAATCAGAATATCCACTTTGCTATTAAAACCGAGTTAAAGATTGCATGAGGATACTTTTTATAAAGAACCAGCATTTTATTTTAACATATTAAAAGCTCAATTTAAACCATCCTGGTCTGGAACAGTCACCAAGTTATATTGGCAACATTTAAGAGAAATTATTATTTTTGAAATCGTAGGTGTAATTTCTTAAAGCTAATATTTCGGACAACAGCAAAGTTTTAGGAAAAATATATTTTCAAATTTAATTTAATTATTGCATTTTTATATTCCCTATGCGCATCTTCCTAGTATAAAGAATTTCCCTTAAAAAGCCAAACCTTTTTCAAGTAATTTTTGGATTTTCAAAGCAAGGAATATTTGCGGTAAATTTTCATGTAGAAAGTTAATTTTGCAGTCAAACAATCATTGATTTATAAACCAATTTTTGAAATTACTTTTTCAAATCTTCCTAGTAATTGTATTCAATCCAATAATTACGAAACATTTTCAATTTACTTTTTAAATCCATGTTTATAATATTTGTGCATCTTAATAGAATAAATGATATTACGATTAATATCAGGAAATCAATGCCGCGTTTTGCGTACGCGGGTAATAGCTGTACACGGGCAGTTACACAAAGATCCGATTTATCACAATTTCTAATTTTGTTTTATCTTTGATCGGGTTGACTCATTTTTACTTCAACTGGAAATGCGGTTCTATCACATCTCTGTTTACTGGCGACGTTTCGTTGCCTAATTTCCAGCACCATCATCAGGCAACACAACACTGATCACAATAGCAGATTTAAGCAAATGTGGTAACCTCGTTCCAAAACCATTCTATTTATATATATTTGACTCAACACTATTTTAATCACAGGATTTGTCTCAGTAACTAAACTCAATATATAACTTTTTATAATTAGCAGACCAATCATTACCTCACCTCTTCATCATCTCATCTCGTATGCAGAATATTTTAGGGAAGAGAGACAGTATCGAACCTTTTGTTATTTGTTATAACTGTATTGCTACTATGTCACGGTAATCAAAATTTTAAAATGCTAAAACTAAAACCTTGACTATCATATACTGTATTTTATTTAAAGTCGGGAAATCTAATGTATACAATGGTGTGTGAGGTATTACGCACATAGCAACAAATTAGTTCAAATATGGAGCAGCAAGTTACGTAGATGGATGGAGAGTGAATGTTATAGCGACGATTAGGTGAACGATTAAAGAGAGAAAGATAGAGATAGTCTGGACAACTAACGCTTTTCAAAATACTAATCGTAAGCACAATGCGAAGTTAATCAAATATTGGAAATAATTGCATAAGAATATTTGCTCATATGACTAAAATAATTCATTATATCTATATACATATATATCTAAATATAATATCGTAAAACCTTTATATATATATATATATATAAATAGAGAGAGAGAGAGAAAAAAAGGACCATTGATAATTATTAAATATGAATAATTTCTATTCTTATTATATATTTATTTATTACGTTAGTCACACCTTATATCAATATATAAAATACATGTCAATAGTATAAAACATATATGAATATAAGTACAGTATGAGACCAACATCTCCTTATCTTATATATATATATATATATATATATATATATATGTTTTTATACATATTGATATGTATTTTATATATTAATATAAGGGTGCATAACCTAATAAATTTATTACTAATGTACATATATAATATATATATATATATATATATATATATATATATACAGGATTAGGGATGTTGGTCTCATACTGTTGCTTATATTCATATATATGTTTTTATACATATTGACATGTATTTTATATATTGATATAAGGTGTGACTAACGTAATAAATAAATATATAATGAGAATAGAAATTATTCATATTTAATAATTATCAATGGTCCTTTTTCTCTCTCTCTATATATATATATATATATATATATATATATATATAAAGGTGTTACGATATTATATTTAGATATATATGTATATAGATATAATGAATTATTTTAGTCATATGAGCAAATATTCTTATGCAATTATTTCCAATAGTTGATTAACTTCGCATTGTGCTTACGATTAGTTTTTGAAAAACGTTAGTTGTCCAGACTATCTCTATCTTTCTCTCTTTAATCGTTCACCTAAGCGTCGCTATAACATTCACTCTCCATCCATCTACGTAACTTGCTGCTCCATATTTGAACTAATTTGTTGCTATGTGCGCAATACCTCACACACCATTGTATACATTAGAGTTCCCGGCTTTAAATAAAATACAGTATATGATAGTCAAGGTTTTAGTTTTAGCATTTTTAAATTTTGATTACCGTGACATAGTAGCAATAAAGTTATAACAAATAACAAAAGGTTCGATACTGTCTCTCTCCCCTATAATATTCTGCATACGAGATGAGATGATGTATAGGTGAGGTAATGATTGGTCTGCTAATTATAAAAAGTTATATATTGAGTTTAGTGTTGAGTCAAATATATATAAATAGAATGGTTTTGGAACGAGGTTACCACATTTGCTTAAATCTGCTATTGTGATCAGTGTTGTGTTGCCTGATGATGGTGCTGGAAAGTAGGCACCGAAACGTCGCCAGTAAGCAAAGATGTGATAGAACCGCATTTCCAGTTGAAGTAAAAATGAGTCAACCCGGTCAAAGACAAAACAAAATTGGAAATTGTGATAAATCGGATCTTTGTGTAACTGCCCGTGTACAGCTATTATCCGCAAAATATTGAGTTCAATGTTAGGAAATGCTTTAAGAGGTATTTACTTACGTAATGCCATGTTGATATCTCTTTCGCAATTGTCCATATTCAGTAATGTCACATAATCTTAATAAATATTTTTTTGACCTGGATTCAAATCTTCATTGGTATGCATTTTGACAAAAATGGAATTATAAATTTTACTGAAACCTGTAATTAAGCACTTTCAAGAAATATCGATAATAAAAACAAGATAACTAATAACGTCAATAAATTTTCAGAATTTCTTTTTCAGCAACCAAGATTAAATTTATTAATCTTATACTTTCTTCTAATAACGATTTAACGTGTAACGACACAAATCAATCGCGGACATATTGCGTAAATTAAATTCAAATTTATTTACGTTGCACCAATGAGAAAAAAGCGAAATTGCCGTTTAACCACGTTTAACCAATAATGTGCAAGTAGACATATTGCATGCTATTTAAGCACGGTAATTTACCATGCAAGTCAGTTGTGGCATTTGCATTCTACCTGCTTCACGCGTGTGCGTTCTGTCGGCTGTCAATACCTACGCTGGTGATTTGATAGTTTCACCAACAACTAACTACATCCGTGACTCATCTTGTTGCGGTATACCGGAGAGACGAGCCAATTAAGTGCAGAACCTGCAGGACGCCATCCACAGCGTGATTACAGCTCAACCACGGGAGCGACAACTCAACCAGAGTCCACCCAAGGCTCTAGGACATCTTCAAACTCTGAAGACTTCAAGAGAACGCATTACCAGGCCCTCTTAAGGGCCCCCATATCAGTAACTAATCTCTATTCAGAGCACGTTAACCGAGTTTGTAACGTCGTACGGCATTTACTTGAAGCTGGGGCGTTTACAAACGAATTATGAAAAAAAGAAGCAAGAAGAAAGGTTATTCTATAATTGCATGATGCAATTCATTTTACGCTACTTTCCATTGAAGACAAATCAGTTAATAATGCAAAACATTTTCAAGAAAATATTTTTTTAAATTTAATTTAATATTCCATTCCATTATTTAACTCTCTAAAGCTATGACAGGTAACTCAATAATTTCTAATACATTTTCAATGGACAGTCAAATTTTTAATGGATTGTAAAAATTCTTCATTTCAATGCAATGTTTATGTCGAAAGTTTTTCATCAAGATATTAAGTTTTGTAAACAAATATTTTATTTAGTCATAGTTACGTCAGGTAACTTAATTTAATCGAAAACAATTTCCATAAATTATTTCATTTATAAGCATGGATTCAATTTTTTTTGTGATTACTCCACATGAAAATAGGATAATTATTGATCAAAACAGTTTTTAAGGAAAACGTTAATTTTGTAGCCGCGCATTCATATCCTCATTGTTATGCTACAAAATTAGCACGAAATACCATATGTCTAAAATACTTCAAAGAACGTATTTCGTTTAATCGAAAAACTTGAAAATCCTAGTAATTACGAGTTACCAAATAATAACGGGAAAATATCAATAATTTTCAAAGCACAGATTCAAATTTTTTTTGATTCATTATAGTAATAGCAAGTTCAGAAATCTGGAAAAAGTAATTATAGGCTCAAATCCATATTTTGATCATTCTTTATAATGACAAATTATAGAATAATAATGAATAAGAATGGAAAATACTTTTACTTTTTATAATAAAAGATAAAATAGTTCTTAGTAATGACAATTTATGTAATAATATTACAAATTATTTTAAGTACACTGTTAATATTTGGAATGCATTTTCATATCCTTATCGTCATCCATCATTATAAGGACAAGTTAATTAATGAAAAAATAGTTAATATTTTACACGCAGGTTTACATGCCAATTTTAATTCTGTCTAGTAAAGATTTTTTACCCATTAATCTCTTAAATACGTTCAAGATCGAGACAGCTTTGTATTTATATTGAGTAGACATCAAGAATTTTATTGTTTTTACTTCGGATTGAAGGAAATAAACTTTTAACTAAATTAAGATAGCGTTGAATTTCAATCAAAAATGGCATGCGAAATGATCCCATTCATAATTAATTTGTCTTTATTATTGTCTATTTTTCCTCCGTAGTTGAGTAACCTACTTAATGGATTTCAAGTCCGTTGTCATTGGTGACATTAACTGCAGCCTTATTCCTTGCTAGGTAGGTATAGAAATGTTTCAAACAAGGAAAAAACCTTCAAGATTTTACATTGACAAAGTAGCAGCATGACCTAATCCGTAACTATGGTAACATATCAGACACATAAATATCAATTTTTGTATTTATTTGTTAGTTAGTTCTCGGAACTAATTTTTTGAAATTATGTATATTACTGGCATAAATTTAACAAAAAATTAAACAAAAATAGGAAAACATTTCTATATATATATATATATATATATATATATATATATATGTGGAGGCGCAGGAGCACCTGACCCAGAATCAAATGATCCTGAATGAAGTCCCGTCCACGGCATATTCTCGACAATTTTTAAAGATATCCTAATGAGGACAACCTTTTTCTTTCTGTTAAAATGCCCTTGTTCCTTGAGGCAATGTATAATTTTTTAATGATAATATATATAAGCGAAATCTAATTTTAAGTCTAATAACTTCAAATATAAACAAATAACCAAAGTGTAATGGTGTCTGTAGTATTATTACATATCTAGGATGATCAGATCTAACCTCATGTCTTAATAAATTACAAATAAATTGAACCAGAAGGAGAGGCGAACCAGGAACATTTGATTGTATGTGACATCAAATTGTGTATACCGTTGGGTGGCAACTTGGATAGTGTCAGACTCCGAACTAAATGTGCCTCAATTAGAGTCCCATCCACGACAAATCCTGGACAGATTCCAATAAAGAATTAACGGTCTATCTGATGCTATTTTTATTATAAACTGGCAATATATAAGTTAAAATTCTTAGATTAGATTTAAATCTGTATTATATATATATATTTTTTTTTTAATTGTTCCACTTTTATAGAAATAAAAAATATTTGTATTTTATCGTATATGTAACTTTCATATATATTTATTTACTAAAGTTAATCACAAGCTTATTGTTTTAAAAGAATATAAATGTAATATTTCATAATCTTCCGTAGCTAGTACAACAATGTTTAAACATATAAATTCGTTTTAAGCAACAAACTGTATTAGCTGCTATATATTTAATTGGATGATGTCATGATTAACGCGAAAATTTAAAACTGATATCGATCAAGGCCAGAGTATATGCATTTGTTGGAGTAACATGTGTTCAGTAGATGGAATTCTCAATTTTGATAAAATTTGGCATACATTGAAGTCCATTTTGTTGGTACCATATACGTACATACAATGAACAATAAAAAATTCAAAATCAATCTATGCCATAATCTAATATTCAATTTCTAACATAACCTATGAACAAAACCATGATCATGCTCTTAGATTATGCTAAATCCTTTTGCGCTGAATTTGGTAATTTTAACAGGTTGACTAAAAAATGCTTCAACACGTACGTGATAGCAGTACCAATATATTCAAACCCTTCACAATTTCGTGTGTAACTTCTAACATGATGAAGAAGCCACCATCCACAGACAACGAACAAATAGACAGCGATTAAATAGATAAAGAATACAAGAAACAAGTATTACATCTATGTAAACGCCACATTCAAACTATTTCCAAAATCAACAATAATTAAATACACATTTAAATTGAATGTAAACAACATGAAGGCAAGAACATATACAGACGAATAAATGAATGACGGTAAAAATGGAAAGACGGCAGTAATGCGAAGAAAACTGTATATGCAACAGAACAAAATTAAACAGGAAATAGTATCCAACCCAAGCAAGCACTAGCCGATAGTCAAAACATTAAAATATTTTGTAAACTGAATAGAGCTTATATTCACAATATTGCTAAGAATGGATTTTCATTTCGCTGTAAAATTTTCACGCTATTCCTAATTATAAAACGAAATCTTGCGCAGTATTTCGCAACAATTTATTCGCTAACCACCACTGATGAACAACATATTAACATCCGTGTGTAGATTTCATAGCAAAATAAAGTAGTTTAAAAACTAATCAGGATTAAAATAAGACGAGCGAACGCAAACCAAATCAAAAACTTGGATTAGAACTCGCATATAAGATCAGCAATCGAACAAAGAACAAATTGCCAGTGCCTTATGTTTGATTATACCACAGACCTAAACTAAATATAGACAGGTAAAAAATCCAGTAACTATAAACTTCATTTACACGCAGCTAAAAAAATATTTTCCAACAAGAAAGAGTATAGATGATTAATACAAACTTATTGCGTATTACTAGATTCACATAAAAAAATTCAAATATTCACAACATTACTAACACAGAAACACAGAAACAGCTGATAATGCTTAATACATAAGCGATAATTCTTTAGACCGGAATGAATTATGAATTAAATTTTATACATTCAGGACAAACAAACTGGCGTTAGTAATTTAATTTCTAAACCCAAGATTTGCACGAATAATATAATCTAACAAAAAAAGTTGTAAGTGGATTGGAATATTATTAAATTAGATTTTTTATAAATAAAAAACTTGTTAAAACGAAAGATTCACGCCCTAAAAACCGTCGATAAACCGGTAGTTATTATTTGAAAAGGGAAAACGGAAAAAGTTTAGGTGAAACGCAAAATGAAACATTGATAACAATATAAAGCATAAAAACAGGTTTCTTACTGAAGGACCAACTTAAATTGTATTCAAGCGCATATTTTGACTTGTGAATCTGCCCAGGAAATATGTGGCTGCGTGCAGATTCGTCCAGATCCACCCAAGGCTTCCACATCGTTAATACTAACCAATGGAAACGAAATACGATCTAATCTTCATTTAACTACCTGTAAACCGTCAAATTCCCCACGATTCGTGAAGCACAATGTCAAATGCCCATTTGAAATTCAGGTAAACACAATTCTACAGACTTTTTAGTTACGTTTCGATTACTTTATTCCAGATTCATTTTCAGCCTTATTAAAACTTACAACACGATTTTGGTAATCCTGTCCAAATTGATCTATTTTCATTTCTTATAAACATTCCAAGTCAGAGTTATTAACAATAATAGCCTAATGTTTGGATAGGACCAAATTTAAAGGCATCGATACCTCTTTCCAACATGCGCATTACACACCTACGCAAACACAGTTATATGTAATTAAACGAACATTGGTTGCGCGGGTGGTGATAACAATTATTATAATCAAGGTTGCGGTCAGGTGTTTATATCAAGACCGCAACCTTGATTATAATAACAGTTATATGTATATATGTATCTGTATTAAATCCGTAAATATATTTTTTTACATATATATATATATATATACATATATATATATATATATAACCTGCATATATATATATATATATATATATTATATATATATATACATCTATAAATATTCGATATATAAAAAATACGTATATTGTAACGATATAATTATTCGAGGAAGGGCTGTTTGTATGTTGGTGTTAAAAATGATACTAACAGGTTCTATGTGCAAAATACCGTTTAGAAGTTGGCTGAAAATGAGGAATATACGCATTGTGCAATTATCAATGACAATGCGAAAAATGTAAGAAATTGAAATTTTTTCGTTACATACTATTAATGAGGTTTTTCTCAATAGTTAAAAAGGCTTTTTATAGCAATACTTGTTCGTTTATGCTAAATTTAGGTAATTACTATATTAAAAAGTGTGAAATCCTGTATTTGTTCTTTATTTAAACATCGCATCCTAAATTTGCCTCATGTTTAAATCACAATGACAGGCTAATTTTGTCGAAATGGACTATTACATATCAAGTATAACTAGCGTGTATAATATTATACTTTTAAAAATATGAGAAACAGCCTTATTGCACTGATCAAAATTGTCGTAAGCTCGCTTACATTAATGTAATGTTTTTTTTTATTTCAACGCATTTCACAACGATTTTAGGATATCTAATTTGCCAAATATTTAAATAATGTATTCCCAGGTATAGCCAATTTTTAATATATTTCGTATTTTATAGAAGCGCATTGGCATAGTCCTGTCTACCGTTTTAATGCATAAATAAAACTCATAAATTAATTTTGTATAAATATAAAAAGTTCAACGAATAATAAATCTAATAATCCAGAATTTTCAGAAAGTAAAATGCAACTAAACACCCCAGTCCCATGGGCTTCGAAATCCCAATGGTAATGCCAGTGCACGTACAAATTCTTTTTTCACAAGTCAGGACGACGTTCATTTAAAGCAATACTTTCTGAATAAGGAAGCATGCTCACAAACACAGGCTTAAATAAAATTGAAAAACATTACGTTGGTGCGTCACATTGTTCACATGTGAAGACATGTTTGGTTTCAGATGTACTTGCAGCACTAATCTTATTTTGCACTAACCTAGTTAGTATGTGCTCTGGCAAGTGTCAATTTGATCTTTAATTTTATCTCACTAAATAAGATTGTCTATAGTTGCAATCTTAATTTTGGAGCTGGCAATCAGGAAAAATACAATGTGTTCAAACTAACAATCATTAAATACGCGAGAGTGATAACAATTATAAAAATTAAGTTTTTCAGCTTGATATAAAGATCAAAATCATTTTATCAAGCAGTCTCATTTAAGGAAAATGGTGAATGCTTATTCATAAGGCGAGGCACGTTTTCAGGCTGTAAACGTGAAATATGATTAACTTAAAACAAAAATCTACAAATGGAGACAATTTTGTATTTGTATAGATATAGATCTATGAATTAAGTTTGATGAAGTATTAAAAAACTTGGCAGTTGTGGACTTTTTACTGATATGCAGCGTAAATGCCATTGCGCGATTCACGTTGTACATTTAAGCTAAAGCATAAAAATGCCCATTTATTCGTATCATCCTTAGAGGCGACAAATTTTAGGAACTCATAGTTGTTCAGGTAAAGCTGAATTAAATTTTAAAACAGAATGAGAGAGCAATATAATCACGGTGAGCATTTAGCTACTTTAACTAATCGTATATGGTTATTATAATGAGTCCCAGGTTGTTTTACAAAATCCAAGTTCAGCATGAGAATTAAATATCCAGGTAAGAGAATTTCTGTAGCCCCGAAATAAACTGACCGGCATACACGCGCGAAATTTCACTATTTCCACGTTAGTTTGAGTGTCAAAACGAGAAATTTCTGATCGGATGAACTAAGTTGTATTATATAAATTCTTCTATAAACTCAATATTTATCTTTTCGTATACAAGATTGTACCGTTCAATTATCCCACATTCCTTATCCAAATTTCTAGTGTGTATATGGTGTAATACCGGCTCATACTGATGAGTCGCCAGTAAGCACGAAACGAATGGGCACATGTGATTATTAATATTCCGTTCATGCTGACTTTGGTTTATCCTTCTGGTCATATTTGAACTAATTTGTTACTAGGCGCGCAACACCTAATACATAATTGTATACACAATAGTTCTCCGCAACAAACAGTATCTAACTGTTTCTTAACCTGTATACAAATGGACGAACTTGTATTCAATAAACGATATTAAAAATTGATGTCAATTTAAGCATTAATAAACAATATGAGTTTAAGAAATCGATGCACCTGATTATCAGAAGCACTTGAGTAGCAATGCTTGTAACTAAGGAACACAGTACTTGACATGCAATGTAAGTAGCAACTTTTTTACAGAAACTGAAAGAAAATTTAATCCAATTGTGATGGACCATCAGTTTTCCTACTCTCGATTTTGTTTAAAGATCACATGATTGCAAACTCACTCGGTTTCTATGTAAACAATGGTTGTTACACGTGAAATGTCCCTGATTTGTAAATGTACTTTAAGAAAAGCAGCTAAATATAATATAATACACATTGACTTCACCTAGTTTCATCCGCTGTAATTTTGTAACTATTGAAGCGCCGCGCATGGACTTTAATATTTAATATTCATGAAAAAGAATAGAGTTACGAAATCAAGCTGCTGTAAAGAATATACTTAATAATTTCAGGTATTTGGTCAGGCTCACCAAGATGCTCATAAGAAGTCCTAAATGAGACAATATTGCCTATATAAAAAATAAGTTATCTTACTCGTAAACGATCATCGCTTACGCAAGAGGTGATAACAACGGAATTGGTGTTCATATCAATCTTTAAAATTTGAGTTTAATCTTGCGAAACCATTTTTCATTCTATGTACATATATATATGTATATATATATATATATATATATATATATATATATATATATATATATATATATATATATATATATATATATATATATGTTGAGTCATTCTAAGTTGCTATTAGCAACGTCTCAAATAAGATTTCCTTGGTGATATAGTGAATATCGGTAGAGAAGAAATCTCAATCTGCTTAAGCGTTACTCTGTTTTGAAACATTTAATTTACTTACGCTAGTCTGTTCATAAGTACATACATTACGTTGAAAGATTTCAATCCTACTTATTTTTCATTATTTTGCGTGGTGAATCTTTCATTCTGTCCATATGCTAGCCATAATTTATCATTTTACTTTGTTATTCTGTTCGGCTTCAGAAAAATTATTTACACCTGTGTGGAACAAATCTCCATCATAATTATCTATCAATGACTTGCGTAGTGGAACATATGTTATCCTCAGCTAAAGTCCTCATTTTCTACCAGTATGCGTTGTTTGTGGCAATGAAGCTGCATTTTCATTTCCTGCGCTACTAATATCTATTTTCCTTACCAGTATCTGTTTATAATAGTAAGTACCATTTCAGATTGTAACTTTACTCGTTTCACGCGTTACCCTGCACGGCATACATTCTCGTTTGTCTTACTTTATTCATCTTCGATTATTTTTTCATAACAGACATTGTGAAAACTTACATAGTTATGGCAACTGAAAAAAACCGAATTACATAATATTATGAAAAATATAAAAACGAGTACACAAAAATAAGGAGAAGCAAAAGCAGCTTTATTGGAATCCCGTAGTTTAACCAAGGATTAGTGTCTTCAGTGTGTAAAACGCATCAGTTAAATGCTGTTATTCCCGGTAAATTGAAATATTAATTCAAAGAAATCTAATAAAAGATAAACATCATAACAGAAATCATTGTTTACTTAACATTAATTTAAATCTTTTTCGGAAAGCGTTTAAGCCAATTAAAACCTTGATATACATTCTCATAAAAAATTTACCACCAGGGATGCAGTTCGTTATAAATAACAATTTTATTTGTCAAATTCAAATGGGGATGTTTAGAATTCACGTTATTAAGAATATTGAAAATAGATAAAAAAGGAAAATTTTCATTCATTAACGAAAAGGTAAACAATATCTGTTACATTATTGGTTGCTCGCTATTGATTGAAAATGCATGAGGGAATTCTTGGATAATGCAAAACATAGAGAAATTGTAAATATCTGACAGATATTATAAAGAGATATAAAACCAGGGAATTTGTAAAATTTTCGACAAACATTCAAATATATTCATTGTTATCTAAACTTTGTTAAATCCATCCTCAACAGAGTTCAAGTTTAACCAGCTAGAAGTATTGAGCATTGACCAATACACTGCGATTAAAATCGATTACACGCATAAAAATTGGGTTATTGCAGAGGCTGTGAAGAGTTCTCAACTGCTCTCAGTTATAGAATGTACGAAATTTGAATTTAATTTATCTAAATTTTAGCATAAATACAAGCAAATTAACGAATTGAAATGTCCAAAAGCTATTTTAGAATCCAACAACGCCATATGTCTTATAGAATATGAAGCATCTAATGAGCCAATCAGATCATAAAAATAACATTTACGTGCAACTTAGTAGTAGTGAAATTTGTTGAAACTAAATACAGACCACACGGGTTGGTTGCAGGTGGATGTTAAGACATTAATCGATAGAATGTTCTCGGCTCGGATAAATGGACTCGCCGAATGGTCAATCATTAAAAAAATCATTCAGCCCTAGGCCCAATCTATGGGTGAAGGTAGTCTCCGAACAAGAAAATCAATTTAGGATAATTGTAAATGTTGGAAATGTATTTACAAAATAATTATAAAATATTACTAATCGTCCGATTATATCCTGAAGCTCACATATATACAGCATGGCTATGTTCCGATTAATTTTATTCCTAAATGTACAAAACACTTATTTCAGCTTACCGGTCATTTTAGTCTTATATGTACAGAAGACTATTTTCAGTTTGGACATGTGCAAACCTGTAAAATGAAAATCTCCAGCACAAACTGACAACGTAGCAAATAATAACAACGACATTACAGCAGAATTCAGAGCCTTCCACGAAAAGGTATTCAATGAAATGTCTCAAATTGTGAATTTAGCTCAACAACTCAGAACAGATGACTCCCGTGCACCTGTACAACTTCCTCCAAGCCACTATTCATCAAGTCAATATCCGCGCTCGCACACTAACCGATTTAGATACAGGAACTCTGGGAGTCGCTCACCGTCAGCTCGACGTTCATTAGTGCCAACTTCTGGCACGTGGCATACAAGTCACCGCACGTGAGGGCACGCTGAAAGAAGGTGTATGCAAACATGTCGAAATGGCATGCATTTTGAATTTACACGCTAGACTCAAGTTAACCTGCCAAAATAAGATTGTCAATCACCAAAAAACTTACAGAGGATGTAAGTTCGACGCGTATTACTTCTCTTACTTAGCAAACCGCGTCGGTCGCCTGATTCAATCACTCAATAGCAACGGCTCGTTTGAATCCGCTAATCCAGGAGTAAGTGATTTCAAAGATTACAAACAAGTGCCTGATTTCATCAGTTTAACTAGATTGATTACGCGGAACAATATAACAACTCAAGCGTGTTCTAAAAAATCTGTTTTCAAAAGTCACTACAGTGCACAACAGGCCGGTTCATATCTTCAAAGCCAAAACAGAAAACTCGCATGACAGAAACTACATCAGAGCACACTGAAGTCATCAGATTATGACTCTGCCTACGAGTTCGATTTAAATTTGACGTAGACAAAGTCCATTTTGGCGGCGGGTGATGTAGCATGGCTATGTTCAGAATAATTTCGTTCTTATTTGTACAGAACACTATTTTAAGTTTGTCAGTCTTGTTTGTAGCACGACTAATATTTAGAATAATTTTATTCCTGTATGTACATAATTCTTTTATTAGTTTATTGATGTTCTTAATGTCTGACTATGATACAGCTCACTTTCATACATTAGGTCATTTTTAGAACGTTATTTTTCGTTTAGTTATGTTGTTGTTAACATTATTAACTATCGGTTATCATCGTAAAATGTGATCAACACTCAAAGGCTATTTGATTATAAACGGATTATATTTCAATAAATGATGGATGGTGTTATCATGTGGATTGGCGTTCTTTCTGTGCTCATCGAGTAGATTAACAGGCTAAACATGTGTCGGTGAAACACATATAACTTCACTGATAATGTACAAATTACATTCGCTATAAATGCGACACTGAATAAAAAAATGCAATTTATTAGAGGGAGGTCAGACAGCTTAGATTTTATATTCATGTACACAAACATCCGGATGCCAACGGCGTTGGAATGCAGTAACCATTTTCTAACTGAGATCCCGGAAGTAAAAGAAGCAAAGGAAAGTACCATTGAGAAATATATATTTTGAAAACATGTTAGAGATGTTCTAATTGTCCAACTATTGGCTGTCCCCGTCACATTCATATTCATGCATCATACTAAGGAAAATCGTATAGAAAAAAACACTTCTCTAGCCAAGCTTGTGTAGCCAGAAACCATTGCAATGATACAAGCTAATAAAATTTGTGTGTATTTGAACTAACTTTTTTCGATAGTTTATCTTCAAATGTGAGCTCAAGAAATCAAGCACACAATTATTTGTACATCTGGTTTTAAGTCTAACTCAAATCAGATTATCCGAATTGCACAAAAACAAAAAACGAAAATTTTAATTTACAAGTTGTACGGAGTTATAAATATAATGTAAGGAAAGAACCAGTATTTATTCATGATCAAAACGGGATAGTAAACAGTCAGACAGTAAACAAAAATATTTTTAGTATACAACCGTTTTTAAATTCCATAAACTTAATTTAAAAAATGAAAGGACAGTAAGGAGTACAAACTTACACTTTATATTAAACAATAATTGATTGCGCAGGTGATGGTAACGATTCTTTAAATCAAGTTTGCAAGCTTGAAGTAAACACCAATCCCATTGTATTAAACCAGTCGTCAAACAACATAACAAAACCACCGCCAGTTGCAACGCACTGACGCGTTTAGACCTTCCTTGATCATCATCAGAGTACGACGGCAAACTTACTATCGAGGATCAAACCGCATTGAATACATATGGAAATCAAATTTAGATATGCGGCTCTCACCTCTAGCAGTCTCGCATACATTGAACTTGACTGGAAATGTCAGCTGCACAATTTCTATGCAGTCACGAACATTAACTGTTTGCAGTTTTCGCCACATATACATATATAGGCAATACAATTTAACAATAATTGATTGCGCGGGTGGTGGTAACAATTCTTTAAATCAAATTTGCGAGCTTGAAGTAAACACCAATCCCATTGTATTTAACCAGTCTTCGAACAACTTAACTAAACTACCGCCAGTCACAATGCACTGACGCGTTTCGACCTTCCATGATCATCATTAGAGTACGATGGCAAACTGACTAGCGAGGATCAAACCCTATTGTTTATATATAGGGAAAGCAGCTGGCGGTAGTTCTGTTATGTTGTTCGACGACTGGCTAAATACAATGGGTTTGGTGTTTACTTCAAGCTCGCAAACTTGATTTAAAGAATTGTTACCACCACCCGCGCAATCAATTATTGTTTAATTGTATTATCTATATATATATATATATATATATATATATATATATATATATGGTTATGAAAGCTACAAACAGTTGATGTTCGTGACTGTGGATAGAAAATGTGCAGCCAACATTTCTAGTCACGTACAATGTATGCAAGACTACTAGAGATGAGAGCTGCATATCTAATTTTGCTTTCCATATATATGCAATGCGGTTTGATCCTCGCTAGTCAGTTTTCCGTTTTGCTCTGATGATGATCATGCAAGGTCGAAACGCGTCAGTGCGTTGCGACTGGCAGTATTTTTTTATGTTTTTCGACGACTGGTTAAATAAAATGGGATTGGTGTTTACTTCAAGCTCGCAAACTTGATGTAAAGAATTCCACTTTATATATTACGCCATCTTGTAACGCGATTCAAATATTGCTCAAATACGATTGGTTCACAGATCAAAGAAATCGCGCGCTTGGCAGCGCCTATGCAGATATGATCAATTACCTGGCAAAGATTCTCTTTAACACTTTCTCTTTCACTAATCAAGTAGGCATGTCAATCGCGTTTGTTTTAGTAATTAAAAACTTCTATAGGTTTGTAAGTACATGTCTCTTTGTGTGGGCGCTTATTTAATTTGTATTTAATGCCAATCAATTTTTTGCCGCCAATCTATACAACAATAATATGTTTGGTCCAGATATTCGGTTCAACAAAGATTGCTTAACAAGTTTTTCACATAATACACCGCCAAATTCAATATTCATGACTTACAACAAGGCCGTCAGGAATTCACAACATATGCCTACGTTAGAGTATATGTAATTTCACGGATTTTCGCCGAAAATATGGGTACTGGAGCTTCTCAATGCTTATACTACCGATACCGCGGCTGGTGCAATACCTTTGTCACATGTGCGCAACACCTAATACATAATTGCATATATATATATATATATATATATATATATATTAGTTTTCCGCAACAATCAGTAAATAACTATTACAGATTCATTTGAATGAATTCATGATTACCGCAAAATGAGATAACAGATATCGATCAAGCTCAGTATGTATGGATTTGCTGGAGTAACAATTGTTCAAAAGTATTTGTAATTTGCAATTTAACTGTTATATCTTTAAATCCATTGCTTAGGTTCCATGTACCTACTCGGCAACCATAGAGTTGGCAATATGTATCGACTCGGTAATCAGGTTCGGCATGTACTATATATAGAAATTTAAAATTTTAGTCGCATTGTCAAAAGCTATATGAACTTAATTTCACCAATTCTTGTATAAAACTTCCTTAAGGAGATTGTACCAAGACAGAGCGATTATCGTGCCTTCTGCTAATTAATTTCAAGTACATTCCTCTCGATCGAGTAAAAGGACGTACCAGCACAATATTGCAACATGATGTTTATTGTAAAACTAAACGGGCAAGTAGAAAATTTTGGCAAAGTATTTTCCTGCTTAGCGGAGCAAGGACTCGAAATCAATTGTGATAATGCAAAACCACAAACGACCTAATTTGATATCTTAGAGAATCATATTTCGCAGCAATGTGCTCATCCATAGTCTTCCAAGGCTACTTCGATTAAAAACCAACCATCATATAAAATGTTTAAACATTAGCAAAAGGTCGTGCGCATTCTCAATTATTACTTTAAGTTCATTAATGACAAATCGACAAAAAAATTCACCTTTATGCAAACATTAAACAATAGGAAAGAACTTTCCAGAAACGCCGTTATTTTTTCGTAGCCAAATGGCAAGAAATTACTATGTCAGGTTACCTTGTTCGCTAATGGCAATATGCTATCACATCCAGATACTGAACGCCCTTTCCTACTCACCACTGATCAATTGATTTCGACAGCTAATAGGTCTTCATTCACGTACTTTAGAAACGGTGAGAACTGGACACGATAAAATTTGTCCGGACCATCTCGCAATCAATGTTGCAATATGCTATTTTATCAGTATTATGGACAACGGCAGATTGGCTTTCTTTCACAGATATTGACTCCTTAGGCAGTGTTTTTGGAAACCCTACCATAACGATTCCAATGTAACCTGTACGATTTAAAAAACAGCTGTCTCGTCTTAGCGAATGCAGTTTGACATCTTTCAATCTGAATGCGAAAAAAAGTCTAATTAAAGACGCATTTTCGAAGCATGATATCCTGTTACAACCCCCGTCAAATTACTTTGCCAGCTATATAACCTCATATGAGCCAATCCTTCCCACATCTATTCTACGTGCAGAATAATCCTGCTACTCTCATATACATAGATGAATATCGCGTCAACCAACTAATATTGTATGCAGGCTCTATGAGAGTTTATTCAGTCATTATCACAATTACGCCACCTACGGAACAATTTTGCCTAACAGCCTCCAGAGAAAAAAATTATTCCACTTCTCACTCGGGTATAAGTACGACTGAAATTTGCAACAGATAATAATAATAATAATAATAATAATAATAATAATAATAATACTAATACTCGGCATATTGATTCGAAATTGAAACATTTCTGACTAGCTTCACGCCTAGCCATTTTTCTTATTCAAGTTAAAGATTACAGTCATTTGAATGGATAGGCTATTATAGGTTTCGAAAAAAATTTATAACTGAATTACAACTTTCCACTTCATGGGATGTGGTCTCCACCAAGCCGCAGCCTATAACCCAATATAATGGTATGAGTGAAGGAATACATAAAGAGCTAAAGGCTGCTTTAGCATACTCACCAAATTCTTGTATATGTGACGATGCATTACTATTCTCACAATTCGTTCTCACATACACGAATATATTCGTGCCACCATCTCACATCTCTTGTTTATCATGTACATAGCAAAAACGTTAGCTAAAATAACAGCATAACTCAGAAGTGGAAGCTTCTCATTTTTAAACTTAAATGTGTGTGCGAGTGTTTGTATAGTGAATTGAGATTGAAGTCGCACTGCTGAAGTCTTAATATGAAGTAGGCTTCACTACTGATGAGATGCCAGTAAGCACAAAACGATGTACTCATGGGATGCTATGTGCCGTTCATGCTATTTTTGGTTTATCCATCTGGTCATATTTGCATTAATTTGTCCCTATGTACGCAACAGATTATACATATATATATATATATATATATATATATATATATATATATATATATATATATATATATATATATAGTTCTCAGCAACAAACAGTATCTAAAAGCCATAACTTGTCTTAACATCTTCATGGGAACTGGTACTGTCGGTATAGTCGGACTTCGGCGGACTATAACGAAGTTTAAATGGAATCTGTCTGCAGTATATGAGCTGGTCTATGACAGCTAATCGGCTAAAAATGATGTAGAGCTCACGACATGTGTAGCGACAACTAGTTATCAGTATCACATCATAGTATAAAAATCAATCATGTAGAAAACGGCTGCACCATGTTCCATTCTTGATATTTTTAAACACATATCGTCAGGCATAGATCACACCAACGGGAATATATACACACTATTAGTCCTGTAGCACGCAACTGTTTATATATATATATATATATATATATATACATATATATATATATATAATTATGAAGAAAAACATTAATAACAAAGTGGATAAAGGCCATTTATTTCGTGAATACTAATCATCGCTATAAAATCATATATATATATATATATATATATATATATATATATATATATATATATATATATATATATATATATATATATATATCAACAAACATCGAATCAAGAATTAATGCAATTTTGAAAAAGATGGAAAAACACGTTTTAACATCGGTGGCTGATTCCGATATTAGATCAAAACTCATAGAAGACATCCAAAAGTCAAAACCCGTCGGAACAAACACCGCAAGATTGTATGGCAAACCAAAAACTCATAAAGCCGTGACAACCTTAGGAGCTCTCTCGATGCGGCCTATTATGTCAATGATCAACGCTCCACAACATAAACCAGTCAAGTTTCTCTGCAAAATACTTCAACCAATACGGAGCATCATAAACGCAAACACTATCAAGGACTCATTCGAACTAGCAAATGAACTGAAAGGAAGAACGTCCTACAGAATAAAATGGTCTCCTTATTTACAAACATACCACTTGATAAGACAACGGAGATCTTGTGTGACCTCATCAAAAATGAGTTTTTTGATTTCCCTATAGACACCAATGACATCAAAGACCTCATATTAGCATGTACTAAAAACGTGCAATTTACATTTGAAGGGATATACTACCGCCAGATCAATGGTGTAGCTATGGGAAGTTGCATCGCACCCCTCCTGGCAGATGTATACATGTATCATCTGGAAAAAACGAGCCTAAAAGTATAATTGACCAGTGCGCACTCTACAAAAGGTATGTAGATGATATCTTGTTGTTCATCTCAGAAGCAGCAGACCCTTCCGAAATCCTCAAAAAAGCAAATGGAGCCGATCCAGACATCAAACTCACTCGAGAAG
>JAQBSW010003110.1:0-89288 GCA_029291075.1 Eudiplozoon nipponicum
CGATCTGTTAACCTAGCAGGGTTTTCGTACTGGTTTATTTTTATTTCTTTTTCTCCTCCCAAACCACCTATGTCATCGTTAAAACATAATTTTCAACTTTTTTTATTGCTTAACTATATTAAAGGCAATGAGCGAACTTTTGAGTAAAAAACTCGGAAATGAATGCCGAAAAATACAAATCAAAATTGTGGATAGCGGAAAAACTAACCTCGCTTTAAATAATTGAGATCAGGTAATTGAGGGACATCCTGTCGCACAAAACAGAAAGTCTTTAAATAAATTAAATTTTTTACACTACACATTGATGATTACTAAATAGATTCTAGTTAGGTCCTGTGAAAATTTCCTTCAGTAGAAGAAATGTAAAAACGCGTGCATATATACATACACGCAAAGTTAATACATCAACGATTAGATCGAAAACAAAATTTATTTTAATCATCTATTTAATCCAAACTCAGTAATTTTTTTTAAACTTGGCATACGTTGCTCGAGTTCTGTAATAATTCTGTTTCAATAATTATTCAAATCAAGTTGGCGAGCATGAAGTAAACACCAATCCCATTGAATTTAAGTAGACGTTGAACAAAATAAAAAACTACCGTCAGTCACACGTACAGACGCGTTTCAACCTTCCATGATCATTATCAAATACGGCAAACTGACTAGCGAGGATCAAACCGCAATGCATAAATATAGAAAGCAAAATTAGATATACGGCTCTCATCTCTAGTAAACCCATATTTATTGTACTTGAACAGTTAGATCGGCTGCACAATTTCTATGCAGTCTAGAACATTAAATTTTGGCAGCTTAAATATAGGTAATACACTTAAACAAGCATTGATTGGGCGAGTGGTGGTAAAATTTCTTTAAATCAAGTTTGCGAGCTTAAAATGAACACCAATCCCATTGTATTTAAACATTCGTCGAACAACATAACAATTATATCAGAACGGTCTATTTGCTACAAAAAAGTTAAGGCATGCGTATTTAATGTATACAAATTTCCTCTTAGTTATTGGAGTAGTGCAGTTAGACAGACTGATTGTTAGATAATGTTTGTTGCGGAGAACTAATATATATGCAAGTATGTATTAGGTGCGTTGCGACTGGCGGTAGTTTTGTTATGTTGTTCGACGACTGGTTAAATACAATGGGATTGGTGTTTACTTCAAGCTCGCAAACTTGATTTAAATAATTTTTACCACCATCCGCGCAATCAATTATTGTGTAATTGATTATATTCATGTAAAGTTTTGCAGCTTAGTATATATGCCTACTTTTCTTTTTCAATTTGTATATATTTTGAGATCTTGTTGATTGATCGCACATATAAATGATTTCGTTACATTTTGTGTGCTACAGTGTTAATATAGATTGGTAAATTATTTTCACCACCAAATATATAAGTGGTTTTAATGTTAATTAGATTTTACTATTTGAATTATGTATCATGGTAGTATAGTGCCTGTACGTCTGTTAAGAACTTTCTCTTTTATTTGTTAACTTAGATTGGCGTATAAAGAAAGAGAGTGGCTTAAATACCATTTGAAAATTTCTTGTGGAACAGCTTGGCTTTAACGTTAAATTTTTAATTATTTTTACTACACCCTCTAATTATATTCTAAAGAGTTGTACAGTGAGGCTTTAGAAGCCACCAGTGTTCCAATGCCTAGTTGTAGCCACCATTGGCCGGTATTTTTGCTCCATTTGATTGAGCTAGTCGTTCTAGGCGGATTGATAAACGGGAAAGGGCCTACAGTATGATAGACAGACTATGAGGACTGGTCGGCTATAAAATGATGAATTAATTTTTGGTGGTTCAACTAAAGTTGATCACTCCAGTCATTATGTATGCGGTTCCACATATTAGGTAATTCAAGGCACTAAGTTAAAGCAGTAACCGGAAGATGTATATTCTTTAATATGTCATTATTTCTGTTCCTGAAAGTTGAGCATTTTAAATTTTAGAATCCCTTTTGAGACTTAACTTTCAAACCAAAATATAAACTGGTATATTAATTAAGTTTCGCTTTGTCTTTAAATTAAAAAAAAATATTTATTTGCCTCAACTGCTCGCATTCCGCATGCTCATTCCTCACGCGCCTGTAGCAACAGATTTGATTAGCATAATTAAACAATCGACTGATTAGATGAATAACAGTGAGATACTGTTTGCTGAGGCGAAATAATATACATATGTAGGCATATATGTATTTAGTTTTGTGCACCTAGTAAAAAATTAGTTCAACAAGGATCAGAAGAATAAACCAAAGTCAGCATGATCATGTGCGGATTCGTTTCCTGCTTACTGGCAATTCATCAGTAGGAGTCGATATTACGCTCTTTATCCACTATATATGTTGGTGAGAAATGTATTCCGTTGAATTGTCCTTTATTCTGCACACAAACATATAGTGGTTAAAGGGCGTAACATCGGCTCCTACTGATTAGTCGCCAGTCAGCACGAAACCAATGTGCACCTGAGGTTATACATTCCGTTCATGCTAACTGTGGCTTATTATTCTGATCCATTTTTTTAATAATTTGTTAACAGATGCACAACGTCTAATACAAAATCTACTATTTGGTATAAATTTTGCAAAATAGTGGATACGATCAAAAACCAATTTAATATCAATTCCACAATCGGTCTGATACTTGTCTTTGAATGACTGAACGCATGTGGCTAAAAGGAACGCTTAGTGGATAGTGATACACATGGAGGCCTGACACGAACGTAACTGGCAAAGCCTAAAACTATAATAAACCTGAACATTATGTGCAATACGCGGCTCCCGTAGCATTGCAACTGGGTTATAAGGTTGAGACAAACGCTTGCTGTTTTGCTTGATCGCAGCAACAATTCGGGTCAATACTAATCAAACAATCGAGCCAAAAAATGATCCTGAAGATAAATTAAATTGGCTATATTATTTAGTTTTCCGACTACATTTATTATGTATATTATTAAATACTTTTTTAAATATTTCAATATGCTTTTTGATAGCTCACTAACAAATAAACAACTGTATGACATCGGTTGGAGCTCTCACTCATCACCTAAGTCCATCTCATTAGACGCTTCTCATATATACAGCAAGAATACAAAAACAGCCATAAATGAAAAGTACCAATCAACTTTTCGGTACTATAATTTTTGTATCGGTTACTGACACAATAGCCATAGTGTTAGTATCCTTACAGACTCGGTATATATATTATATAGTGTGAGTTAGCGTTGAAGTCGCATTGTCGTAGACTTTATATGATGTTAGCCAATCTAGTGCAGGTATACACATTCGTCTAGGAGATTGTACCGTCCTATTATCCCACATTCGTGACCAAAATATATTAGTGTCTAAAGGGCGTAATACCGGCTCCTACTGATGAGTCGCCAGTAAGCACGAAACGAATGTGCATGAGATTATACTTTCGTTCATGCTGCCTTTGGTTTATCCTTCTGGTCACAACTGAACTAATTTGTTACTAGGTTCGCAACACCTAATACCTACTTGCATATACATCAGCTCTCCGAAACAAACAGTAATTAACTGAATACACTTGTTTGATGAAAGCATTTGGCCAGATTGCACACCGAACAATATGTGATTGGTACCAATGGCAACACAACAAACGTTGACCATTGTTCCACTAATTTATTAAGTTGTAAAATTTTGTTCATATTCAACACGTATGTGGATTTTTCAGATTGAAAAAAACTGGAAAATACATGATTACTTGTTAATTAATTCACTAGTCAATCAAACAGACTTGTCTAATCATTTGGTCAATTAACAACAAGATGGTCTTGTTTTAACGTAGCTATAATTTTCATATCCCTGCACTAATCACGTTCAGTGTAAAAATTTTACGAGCAGCACTCTTTCATTATAAGTCTGCGTAAGCGCTATGGGGGACAAACAAATTATTAAAATACAAAAGTGAAAATGAACTACGCAAGCATTAATTTGAAAATGCGTAATTCGTACACAAAATGCGCTCTATAATGTAGGTATTCCGACAAAAATGCAGAATGTTCCGTGTCCGTTCTAGGTAAAAGGCCAACAGGAGTTCTAGTGTAGACACTCGTTAAATAAGAAATACTTGAATGGCCGAAAAATAGTGCGATACAAACAGAGAACAGAGTACAGTAGAGTTGAATATATTTATATATGTTTTTATGCATATTTATGCATTTTATATATTTATACAAGTTTTGAATAAAGTAATAAATGATTAATATGTTGTCTCATAGAAAATATTCATGGTTAACAGCCACTAATTGTCTTTTATAAAGGAGAATCGCAAAATGTTACGTATATATATACGTATATATATATATAGATATGGTATATATCCGTATATATATATGTAAAATATATTGTATATTATATATATATATGTGTGGTATATAAATATTGCAATAACAAATAAATAATTATAATAAAATTAATAATTAATATATATCTATATATACATATAATAGTCAATAAAATACAAATATAGATCTTAATATACCATTTTCTGATTAGAGACATTTGGCTCACACTGTTGCTTATATTATAGTTATATATGAATGAATATCTATAAATTTTATTAATGTAGATATTTATGTGTTTCGTATATATAATGATATATAATTCATATAAATATAGTGTAAGTGAGTCGAAACATATATAAAATCACACTGTTGCTTATATTTATTTATACAGATGCATAATTGTATATGAGTTGTACATGTATATATGTGCTTTTGATAAATTTATATAAGGTGTGTTAAAGATATAATATATATATATATATATATATATATATATATATATATATATATATAATTATATATATTATATATATATATATATATATATATATATATATATATATATATATATATATGGACATATATTTATATACAATTATTTCTATAATTTAGCTAACTTAGGAACGTGCAAATTATAATTTTTTGTAGGCCTAGAGGTTGTCATAAATATCTATTACTTTCTCTCTTTAATTAGTCTTAACCTAAGCTTCGATCTGACCTACACTCTCTTTCTATCGAGGTAACTTGCTGTCTTTGGTTTATCCTTTTGGTCCTATTTGAGCTAAGTTGTTACAAATTGCGTAATAAATTTTGCGTAATTTCATATATATTAGTTCTCCGCCACAAACAGTATCTAGAAATCAAGTTTGTTTTTTCAATTTTAAACTTCAACTTTAATTAACGTGACATCGCAACAGTACATTTATAGCACATATGTTCGATACTTTCTCTCTACTCTCGAACCTTCTACATAACTGCAATATTGAAGTCAAAAAATTGGTTGATCCTTCTATGCGTCAGGAAAATATAGAGATCATGGATAGGAGTGTATATCAATCCATAAGGTTTCCTTTTAGTTATTTGATAAATGTCACTTTAGTAGAATACACATGTGTTTATAGGTGGTTGTGTGCGGGAGCGAGCAGGCTCAGTTTTTGTATGCATTTGATATATAGAGACTAGGTATGAAGACCGGATATTAGGAGACAATAAAAAATACTTTTGGAATAAGATAACTATAAATATCTGTCTTGAATGAGGATACCAACATTTGCCACAAGTTGTGTTTTATTCCTGTGCGTATGGTGTCAACCCTGAAGATGGGACTGGAAATTAGGTCCCGAAAATTTGGAAAAAGAAGAGTGGAAAATCTTGTTCCAACGTCATTTTCAGACAATCAGCTGATGGAAGGCTTAAAAAGAAGGGACAAGTGAGAACCCATCAATCAAGGCCAATAATCAGAGCACCTGAAAATGTACAACATTCAAGATTTTACCGACCTAAGAGTGCTATCAATTGTCCCGCACAAGAAAAATGCGGTCAAATCCACAACTTCTACACACTCGTTGAGATTATGTATACCGGGAATTTGAGATAGCTGCAATTATACTAAGGTAAAGGTTGGTCTGCCATTTGCATTATATATATATATATATATATATATATATATATATATATATATATATATATAGTTGTTGAGTGAGTGTTTTCATATGCTCCATGCATATACATATATAGAGTTTAATTACTGAGACTAATTCTTTGTTTAAATCCATTGGTGAGTAAATAAACTAAAATATAAAAAGAACTGTATCGGAACGAGGTTACCGCATTTGCCCAAGTCTTCTTTCGTGAGTATTGTACTGCGTGTGTGTGGAATTAGAAGCCTAAGGATTGTATGAGAAAGGCCATACCGAAACGTCGCCAGTCAACGAAGATTAGATTGGAACTCATTTCCAGTGGTCGAATCAGTACCCAGCCACAACGAAGACGAACTCGACGCGTACTGTGAAATGGGGATCGTTCGGATCTTTACGGAACTGATAGTGCCAAGCGACAACCCGCGGACTTGCAACAATATCAAGAAAAGGTTTTGGTGAGTTTGATAACTCTTTCAAAGAAGAACAAAAAGACTAGTAGCAATATAACAATATCACCCGGTGCAAAAATCATTAAAAAAACAACCGGATATTTCAAACTAGCCCAGCTTAATTTGTATATAGATAAGTACGGCTTTAGTTGTGGGCATATTAATCAAATAGCATGCAGATAAATTTCTTTTCAATTATCGAGTTTGTCCTAACTGCGCAGTAACCTTTGTTGTTAAATGTGTTTGAAGAAATGAGATTAAGCATGTCCGAAGCGAAGGAGACTTTGGCCACTGGCATCTGGGCAGATAGTGCTCATCAGCCTTGGTATACATACAATCTAGGAGAGGGAAAACTCCGAATACAAACCATCGCCAATAGGAATGCGCGATCTATTGTTCTTTTACAGTCCACATATAACCACGAACATTAAGATATATTATGTTCACTTCTCGTGGTTATATGCAGTGAAACATTAGTCACATTTTGGCTTTTGTAATGTTGCGCATGATGATGATGATGATGATGATCGAGGTTATGTTTTAGTCGAATAGAGTCCCCTATTCGTAAACAACTTTAAGACTTTTACCTGATTATCGGTTTGCGATCCGATTTGTTTGCATCCGCTGTCTTCCTGATTTTTTTTCCAAAATTTTCGATTACCAGATACGGTTATCTTTTTCAATGGAAAGCTCAACATAATAAGTTGACAATCAATATGTCAAGTGGAAATATTAGTTTTGGAAAAAAATCAGGAAGACAGCGGATGCAAACAAATCGGATCGCAAACCGATAATCAGGTAAATGATTTATTCCCTGTCGCGCAACATGTTTCTTTTAAAACTTTAGGACTTATTCTTGTGCAGTTTCTCATTTTGTGGATAAACGGTAATTTTGGCATCACGCGGCAAGCAGAAGTTTAATGATTTGTGTATTATAAGATCAATAAACGTACTCCTAGTTTTTAAATCTGAGATAATTCTTGCACTAGGAGACATTTTAAAGTCAAAAAGATGACACAATTTTGGGTTAATAGACATGAATAACCAATATGTTTTGATTTGACAAAGGCTGGATGCAAGTCAGCAAACCAGACATTTATTTTATGTAAATGTATTTCAATTCTAAAGACCGGATCTTTATATTTAGTCCAATTCGCATACTTAGTCTGTCTACATCGGAATACCGATTTAGTACTTCAGTTTAAGTGACGGCTGTGTACAGAAATTAGCGCTCCTTATTTACACAGCAGATTACCTTTCAGAGGCAGGCATTAATTTAGATATCAAGTTGGATTCACTAGCACATTTCACCTTATTACATTTTGTGTACATGAATATGCTTCATTTTTTAACTTCTGAACGAAAATGAATATTTAATAAAAATCTGAAGAATATGATGCAGTAATTTAATCATCGTACGCTGAGTGCATTCTAAACAGTAAAGTAAGCCTAATTCTTGCTGCGATGAAATGCCACTGTTTCACAGTGTGTACAGTTAATCTAACCTGTTTAGAATAGCTCAACAATAATTAACTTTTAATGCGATCGGTCATCAACTAACAGTACTCATGACCAAGCACTAATAAAAACTCGCATGTCATTACATTTATACATCTAATTGTTAATGAATAAAAGCATTAGAAATTTCAAGGGCCATTAAGCTTCCAGTTCCAACCATACGTCATGAAATCCGCTATAACACTGAAAGTACCATTAACTTGCTTACTTTAACTGATTTGTGTTGCCAAAAGTGCATCATATAATGAGTATATATATATACCCATATATGTGTGTGTGTGTATTTATTAAAAAGGGAATACACATATCCACGTATAATAGCCATTACTGAACATTGCGAAACAAATGCCATCATTTTCATCATCTCGCGGAAAATAAAAGCATAAACTATAAATATGCGCATTTTAACGATAGCGCTAAATTCACCAAAAAAATTGGGCCGACTTACTACAAATTAAAAAAGCACTTAACAGTTCTAAAATCATATAACAATATATATATATATATATATATATATATATATATATATATATATATATATATATATATATATATAACAGTAACCTGGCATGACTAGTAATAGAAATGTTTCTGGCTATCCTATCTCTACATTTATATAAGTATATAAAAACATAAATACGTATGTATCAATAAAATAAATAAAAAATAAACTTAGTACCACAAGTTTTTCCACAATGGCAAGTGTACATATCTGTATAACCACTTAAATTGGACCTATTAAATCTTACATTAACTACATTTGTGTGCGATACACTCCAACCCATAGAGCGACAATTTTCATTCACGAATCAATATAGAACAGCTAATGCATTTTGTGTGTTCTAACAAAGTATTCATGAAAATGTTAATTATAGGGCTGCCAAATTTCATCTGCATTTTATAACAAATTATGCGTAATAGAGTTCTGACTTTGAAAGACTAAGTTATAAACTAAATTAACGCAATATCACCTGATAGAACGACTGCGTTATCGATTGAATAAGTCTCTGGACATTCCAATTACCATTTAAACTAATGACTTTGCTAAGCATCTTTTCTCATTCAACAAAAAGAAAAGCAAGACATGACTAAAGTGTAGAAATTATTTATAATTTTCTTTCAGTGTAACTCTCAAAAACACGATTTAAAGCCCTATCGGACAAGCAAGGGTGCGATAGTCAAAAAAGGCATAAGCAAACGATAGCTTAAAAATATATAAACAAACGATGCTTATCGACATGAGACAGGTAACAATCCACTTGATATAACCAGACACAGAACAGAAAAAACCAATTTTAGTAGAAGGTAACGACCGAATTTGATCTTGATTGAACGTCATCAAAACACGATTACACACTAGCAAACAAGGACTAGACCGCGGTCAATATAACATATGTAGAAAATCTTAATGAGACTTTCATCCTTAATGTTCTTACATACTGAAATTCCTTATAATATCAGTTGCGCAGTTTCTTCTCAGTCAAGAACTTAATGCGTTTTCAGCTTGAAGCCATTCATATAAGTAATAAAATTTATTAAACATTGTTTTTGCAGGTGCTGATAAAAAGAAATGAAATAAAATTTGCCTACTTGATATCAGCATCCATTATTTGCTCACCAGTCTCATGATTAAGTACAATTACCACCAGGAATGTGGTTTGGCGTATTTTGACCTT
This sequence comes from Eudiplozoon nipponicum, assembly GCA_029291075.1. Taxonomy (NCBI): domain Eukaryota; kingdom Metazoa; phylum Platyhelminthes; class Monogenea; order Mazocraeidea; family Diplozoidae; genus Eudiplozoon; species Eudiplozoon nipponicum. Next base: position 9,611 of record JAQBSW010003110.1, read on the forward strand.
CTATTATCATCATCAAAGCACATCTATAAACTCTCTACGTAGCTTATTTAAAAGAAAATTGAGAGTCTTATCTCTAGTTTGTCCACATTCATTGTATTTGACAGGAATATCGGCTGCAAACGTTCAATACAGCTTCAGATATACCGTTTTATCGACTTTAGCGAAAATTGTATTGGTAGTCGAACTTCGCAATTATTGTTTATACAAATCTTGGTACTAAAACTTAATCCGCTAACCGAACTGATATAACTGTCAATAGTTTTTATTATTATCATGACTGAGAACAACTATCATTAGTTACCTGTTTTGACGTGTTTCGACATTTAATGTTCGTCATTGGAAAACAAAGACACCCTTTCTATAGATTCTTATGTTGCGCAATTTTAAAATCGTTATATTTAAATACTGTTTGTTGCGGAGAACTAATATATATGCAAGTATGTATTAGGTGTTGCGAATCTAGTAACAAATTAGTTCAGTTGTGACCAGAAGGATAAACCAAAGGCAGCATGAACGGAAAGTATAATCTCATGCACATTCGTTTCGTGCTTACTGGCGACTCATCAGTAGGAGCAGGTATTACGCCCTTTAACCACTATATATTTGGTAGAAGAATGTGGAATAATAGGACGGTACAATCTCCTAGACGAATGTGTAAACCTGCAATAGTGAAGCTAACATCATATAAAGTCTACAACAATGCGACTTCAACGCTAACTCACACTATATAATATATATACCGAGTCTGTAAAGGATACTAACACTATGGCTATTGTGTTAGTAACTGATACCTTTTTTGATATCGATGAGTACCGAATACTAACACTATGGCCATTGTGTTAGTAACTGATACCTTTTTTGAAATCGATGAGTACCGGATACTAACACCATGGTTTCCGAGTCGGTACATGATACCAACCTGATGGATATAAATTTATGCTAAAGTTCACCCAAATTAAGAATTACAACAATTTACGAACACCTGTTACTCCAGTTAAACCATACACTCTGGCCTTCATCGATATCAGTTATCACATTTCGCGGTAAGCATGACATCATTCAATTCAATATATTACAGTTAAATACTGTTTGTTGCGAAGAGCTAATATATATGCAAGTATGTATTAGGTGTTGCGAACCTAGTAACAAATTAGTTCAGTTGTGACCAGAAGGATTAACCAAAGGCAGCATGAACGGAAAGTATAATCTCATGCACATTCGTTTCGTGCTTACAGGTGACTCATCAGTAGAATCCGGTATGACGCCCTTTAACCACTATATATTTGGGTGATGAATGTGGGATAATAGGGCGGTACAAGGGAACAAGTTTTTTTGATTAATGATTGAAACCTGTACAGATGCAAAAGGACTATGTCCGAAATAAGACTTAAAATGTATTAAGTTTATTTACCTGAGCTATTTTAAATTTTGCTGTAATTTGTGATTATATGTCGATTAGTCACGGTTTACCGAGTAGCAAGTTAGTTCATGCTTCAACAAGCGCTTATGCCATTGTCAACTACAACAAAAGGTTAATGCACATAACCTTGAAAGATTTGTGCCTACTTGCGACCCATCCAGTCGAGGCGGCAGAATACACCTAACCCATAGTATGTTTGGTTACGAAATGTGGAAAGAAATAGACGCAGCACTCATCTAGACGCGTGTGCATTAAATCATGTGTCAGTGGTAACTTTATGACGCGTTACGGCCAACAAAACATCACGCCATCCAAGATTGCCCGAATCAGACGACAAACTCCGCGATTTAAGAGGACTACAACAGTTCGTCAAAAGTGAGAACAATGACCGTTTCGAATATCGGCACCTCCAATAGGCTCCTTGAACATCGGTTATCCTATCTTCGGGATAGTCATGATATGATTCTATCCAACACGTAATATTTGTATGTTTTTAGTTGAGATGACATAACATACGTGCATTTATGCGTTAGGCATTGCGTATCTATTAACCAAAAATTACATCATCTGAATATGAAGGAAGTTCAAGATTTTACCGACCTATGAGTACTATCAATTGTCCCGCACAAGAAAAATGCGGTCAAATCCATAACCTTTTTGTTTTTTTAGGACCAGGAGTATATCTCGAAGTTCTGGAATTAGTATTCTTTACTGCCCGCACATATTTCATTTACAGTGCTAAATAATTTTATATTTCAATTACCATGATTATGTGTGTAGCTCATTCGAATTTTAAGTTAATGCACGTTCGTCTAGTAAGTAGATGGCGACCTCCAATGTCACGTATTACTCGAAGAAATGTGTAGTGTTTTGGGCATAGTTATTTTGTCTTCTGATAAGCACTAAAGGCACACGCAAATGGATTCACCTGACTTTCGTCATAACGAAGATGACATACCCCTTTGAACCATATAAATAAGCTTAATCCTATTAGAGTCATTTTTACATACAAATGCATGCACCTGAGTATATTGCAACCAATAATACCCACAGGTAAGGTTTAATAACAGTTCAATTGTGCATACGCTGTGCCAATAAAATTTAATGTGTATTTCCGTAATAATCTGCTAAATCATGAATGTTCCACCTACATGGCTGGGCAAAGGTCGAGCTATAGAGCAAATAATTCCGAAGCAAATAGTTTCCTAGATCAAGATAAAACTACTAAATCATGTGAACACATCCCAAAAGTGCTACCTTGGTATGCGGTAGCAACAAACTGGCAATAAAACTATCACGTCGCCTGCCACACCAACCCCTTCTCCAAATGGAAAACACGCAAGCAAACGTCGGTATCACAGCCGACAATTAAACACGAATATATCTTTCTGGCGTAGATAGCTGCACCCAGGCGTGAAATAACTGGGACCACGAATACTGAAACTGAATTATTTATTACTCGTGGAAGCAAAGATCATATTACGGTTTATACAGGAAAATGTCCAAGGTGTGCGACTGCTATAGTAGGGGGATAAATATAAAACTAGGAAACTGCTTGTCAGTCTAATTGAAAGACTAGCCAAATAATTACACACACACATTTTTTGCTTGTCAAACAAGAGTAGAAAGCCATCAAAATGTCAAAATAAGCCAAATATCACATTGATAGTAACTTTATTCATATCCAGATATACATTCTTATATGTATATACGGTTAAACAAGCATTTATAACAGCAGCTATTCTTGAATTAACAATGCATTAGTAAAACGAGACAAATCACCAACCAAAAAAACCCGTCCACATTACTGATTCAATAAAAAAAAGTCCAAATGCCGCCTATAAATGTGTGTGCATACAGAAATGCTACCGTCTGTCAAAAAAGCAATGAATATAGGTAATTCACACTACTAGCCGACCAGTTCAACATTTATCGACATAAGAAACATTTGATTACTAAGACTAAATTATGGCCGCCGGAATCAAAGAGCCCAACAGCAAGCTTATTCTAATTTGCTTCGACGTCAATAATTTTTTCCGGAAGTTATGCTTCCGTGTATGTAGAAATGCGCACATAGCTCATATTGCTTGTAAAGTTTGTGCAAGTCAGCCTGAAAAATGGTCTTTTTTCATGTACGCACACATTTCGTGCTCACCGATGATTCGTCAGAAAAAGCTAACACAACGTCCCAAGAAGTGATCGAGGAATTTGGCACAGTTGGATGGCACAACCTCCAATGAGTATGCGTATTAAAGCAATAGTGGAGTCAACTTTAAATAGTCTTTACCGATAGTACATAAATATTTTACGAGTTTTACATTTTATAGTTTATTTATTCTGATTTTAAGTGAGTTGTTTTAAATATATGCCTTTTCGTAGGCTCATTTATTTCCAACGTGTCATATTTTCAGGATTTTTTTGTTCCATTGCGTTTTAGCACAGTAGGAGAATGGCGAAGAAAATAAATAAATAAGGTATAACTAAAGTAATGTTTAAGTCTTATTGCCGCCGTTTTTATGCATTTGTGATCTTAAATAAAAAATAAATCATGTATTGAAGCATAAAGTTATTATTAGGCAGTAAAACACAACAGATTTTCAAAGAAAGTTTTCTTTTCGACAGAACTTATCTCAAATATAATATAGGGTACTTTTATAGTCAATTTTTTGAAGGCAAGGGAGATCAAAATGAATCAAACACAAATGATACAATAACAAATATGAAGTATAAAACGAACGCGCAGTCAAACGCCCATACACACATACGCGCACATTTTACCAGTTTATACCTAATTCATGTGTAGATTTCTTTATTTAACTGCAGATTAAGGTTCATTCAACTGAGAGCTTCCAGAATTCGCAACTAAATTTTATTTTCTGTTTTAAAAACTCCTAGAAACCCATCTGGCTTGGAGTGTGAATCTTAAAAGCAATGTGCTCAGCTATTGGACAGAAGTTCCTCTCCTTACCACCTACGTTTAATTTAAAACTCCTATGGATTCTCTCTTTTATTAATCAAGATGTCCTACCTAAAATGTGCAACGGACATTTATTGCATTTTTATGAATAAACAATACCACAATATTTTAGTTCTGGCGAAAATAAAATGACTTTTATTTTAGTTTGCTATATATTAAACCAATAATTCATTCAATATGCAATTTAATTCTCACTTTAAATTACCAATAAAAATTTCCTCAACTGGAAAGTGTACATGATTTATCCAAATGTCCTACCGCATAGTCAAGTGAACTGACGTTTTTCGACCTTTCATATTCGGCGTCAGAGCTCAACGGCAAAAAAACTGACCAGGGTCAAAACCTAGTGAAAATCTAAAAAGATGCTCTCACGCCTATTAGTCTCACATGCACTACATTTGTCTGAAATGTCGGATGCACAAATATTATGCATTCTGGAACATACCCTTTTGCAGTTTTCGCCAACCTAATAAAATGATTGAGTATGTGTTCATCTCAAGTTCCCAAAACTAATGGAAATGACTGTTTGTGAAATCCGCGCAATCATTGATTGCTTAATTAACTAAATTAGTTTTGCTACTTCTCGCGCAATAAAAATTGCTTCCCAGTCAAAATTAATTTAGCCTACAATGAAATTATATACCCATCAATCAGCTACCAAAAATATTACACATAAAACGACAGTAAACGTATGCAAAGTTCTCTAATACGATAGTTACTGTTGGGCAAATTGGCAAATATAAAAACCATTTTAGATGAGTTGTTAATAACCCGCTAGTTTGTTACCCAGGTAAATTGACATTTGAATACTAGGCGTCTAAATGACGTTAATATGCACAGCAATAATATTTATATTTTCACTGCGTTTGAATCTGCAATGCAGTTCAAAATTTCCATCAATGGTAAAAAGATTTATTCAATTTAGCAGATACTAATAAGTCAGAAGATTATGCCTTAGATTATAAACATTTTTGAAGATAATCCTATATATGCCAGTGGGATAACATAATTTGATCACGAGATCTTTTACGAGAGACTTGTGGCAGTTATAGACTGGCATGACAAGAAAGTGAATAGCAAACTGGTGACGATCTATTTAAATCGAGATTTAGATTTTGAAATAGATACGAATTCCAGAATTTCTTTTAGAACTCAGGGAGCAAAGTATGGACGATTTTTAGCCACTATATTTCAAGAGTGAATAAAAGTTTAAGTTAAAGTTCATATATTTATTACAAAGCTCATAAAATCCAAAGGTACAGTTTTATATGTGCATTATGAATAATGAACCTAGTAACACGATAGTTCACGAGAACGTATGGACACACTAAAGTCAACCTGAGTATAAGAAGGAGTACCATTGACGCACGCATTTTGCGCTTAATGACCACCTAATATTAGGCCCTGTCAGTATGCTACAATCACACTGCATAATTACTCAAATTAAATCTGCAAGTTTGATATAAACACGAATTGTTTTTCATTTAACCAGTTGCAAAACATAGAAACATTACAGTCAGTCAAACATACTGTGTTTCGACCTTCCATTATCATTATCAGAGCATCACAGCAGACTGACTAGCGAAGACCAAACCGTTATTTATTTAAAAGGAAAGCATAATTAGATTTGCGGCTCTCAAACCTAGTTATCTCGCATACACTGTAAGTGACTGGAAATGTCGGCTGCACAATTTCTATGCAATCACGAACAACAAATATAAGCAGCATTCGTTACATGAAATAGGTTATCCATTTAAACAATCACCGATTGCGCGCATATAAAATATTTTCCTTTTATATATATATATATATATATATATATATATATATATATTATATATATATATCATGTCCAGCCACACAAAAGTCAAAAGTGACTAATGTTTCACTGCCATATAACCATAAGGAGTGAAAAAAAGTATATAAGTGAATTTAGACAAATTATTAGTGAGATTTACGAGAGAGAAAGGCAGAGAGAGAAAGAATACCTTGCTACTATGAGTAAATTTATCAGAATAACTCACAGAAATGAGGCAAACTAAACCTCTCCACAACACCATTATAGCCAAGTTAGAATATATATATATATATATATATATATATATATATATATATATATATATATATATATATTATATAACTGAATTGCAGTTTAACCGTGGCTAGTCAGTTGGCCACCGTGATCATTGATGAGTATCATTGAATGTCGAAAAGCGTCAGTGCATGTGACTGACGGTGGTTTTGCTTTGTTGTGCGACTGGTGAAATACAATTTGATAGATGCTTATATTAGGCTCACAAACTCGATTTACAGAATTAGTATCACCACCTCCGCAATCACTGATTTTTTAATTTTATAACGTATATACTGCTAGCGAAATCTGCAAGAAGTTAATGCTCGTGATTGCATATAATTTAGGCATTCGTCATTTGCAGCCGGGAACAAAGTATGCGAGATTACTAAGGGTGAGCGCCAGATTTCCAAATGTGCCCTCATCCTATATTAATTGCAATCTGATTTCTCTAAGTTAGTTTGACGTTTTGCTCTGACGATGGCCGTGGAAGTTTGAAATGCGACAGTATGTGTGAATTGAATGAAGATTGTTTTTGCGAACCTGGAATAATTGAAATTACCTGATATGTGTTTTGACTAACGCACCTTTTATCGTTCCAGTAGTTTACTTTCATTGAGATATTTCGGCTCTCCTTATCGGTGGCCTTCATCAGTCCGCTCATCCTCACAAGTTTAACAAATGAAACTAATGAAGCAAACCAGTACAGTAGTATTTTCATATTATGCGATGCGACTGGTTGTTGTCTATATGAAGCTCGCTAACTTGATTTAATAAATTGTTTACACAACATGTACCATCAATGATTGCTTAATCGTATGAAACTACATGATTGCCGCATATGTGCTGCGAAATATTTCGGATACATTTACCGGTATCACTTATCGGTCTACAATACATCACGAGTCGTATAAACAAGCTAATAAAGAGCGTGCGATATTTAATTTACATTCCTCACTAAAATTTCACCAGATGAGCGGGCGTCACGTTGATGTGTATGACATAACTGTTATGTACAACCGACTATGTGAAACCAGATTGGCGGAATATTCATTTACTCCTTACAGCCATTGGACTTTTTCTTTTAATTCTCACCTTGTTAAATTGAATAATCGAGATTGCCCCCACACTAAACGTTGTGCAGCTCATTAAATCAAATAAACTTTGAATAACTTATGCCAAGGTAAGTGATCAAGATTAAAAACAGACGAACCATACAAGTGTACAACTGCAATCAGACAAATCGAGTTCTACATAGGACTGGTTTGAATAATAACTGCTGTTTTCACTTCACTAGATATGTGCCAATAACATATCTGTATGTGCATGCAAAAAAATATATAATATACACGTACGTACACCTAAGTGAAACTGTAGCCAATATATACCGATATAACCTTTACACGCGTAAAACTAATAATTGTATGCTTAACTTTATAAACTCTGTTTTACCTCAGTTATCACAAGACAAAAAAAAATATTCAGTAAACTAAGAAGCATAATTAAGATAGGAAATAAAATAAGTAATAGTTGGGCAAGAAAATTATGAAAATTATTTAACAAAATAAAAAGCAATAGAAGAAAAAGATTAATAAATAAACGATCAGTTAAAGGATGAAACAATTGATTAACCAGTAATTAGATAATAAGCCCACTAATAAGCCAATCTTAATATGATGTTCTTGATCCTTTGATGGAGTTAGCTTCAGATATGGAATCCAACAATCGTTTTTTCCAAACATTAGCTAATGCTGTATTCTAAATCGAACTTAATGATTTGTCAACAGCTGTATTATTCATAATATCATCCCGATATTTTATTTCGATAGATTCTCTAATCAATCTCGTCATCAGGTTACGACAACATATCGCTATGTGTCTGCACTCACCACAGTTAATGGTGTGTCGATCTCCATTGTGAAGCAGTAGCCATCTTTGAGGCTGAGAACACTCCAATGGTCTTACCTAAGACAGACGTTAATTCAACAAGAAATACTTGCAGAAGTACATTGAGATGAAGCAATCAGGACAATGATGGAAGCAGCATTCGAGCCGCAGAAGGGAATATGAAATAACAAATATTTGTACTTTGGTTCACTAAATAGACACGCTTTATACGAACAATATATATATATATATATATATATATATAATTGATTAAAAATAAAGCATTTGTGCTGAGTCAAACGACTTCTTCCAACGGATTTGAAAAATTGGTAAGGATACTGTCTGCATAAATGAACACTAGGAGTGTGGAGTTAGAGATAATTAAGTCTAGGATGGACGACACAAATATAGTTAATTCTGAGGACATCCGCATGAACAAACCAACGAATATCAGTGAAGTCAACAATGGCGACCGCACCGAAGAGGCAACGAACGGAACTTTGCTGTCTTTTTTATCTGAATCGACGAGATTTTCCGACCTTTATCACAATTTAAGTTTAGGCTTTCACTCCTGGATGAGGAACGGTTACAGTTGTAGTTTTAAAAAATTTGAAGCTTCTGTGCGAGCGCACGAATTTTAATTACAAGCACCTATTGTACGGGTGGCTTTTCAGTGATAAGTTGACCGGACAGTTGCGGTCTAATTAAAATTCCATGTCTACCTGATATATTGAAGAATATAAAATACGATTGTTTGATCACATGCGAGTTAGGCCTCAGGGCGTGTTTTAAGACTCAAACCATACTGGGTGAGATGCCCCTTGATACCATGCCACGCATCAGGCGGTGATTGTCTGGAATAAAGGAGTCTATGCCCGAGTTGCAACTGCATGAGACCATCATGTTTATACAGCTGAATCCAGAATAAATGGCGCAATGCCAAACGCGGAGGAAGGAAGGGAAGAAAGAATCCAGGCTCTACAACAAAGCATAATCCACGTTACACCACAGCCGGCAGGGGTGACATAACTTATTGGAATTCTTCGCAATGAGTCATGGACGGACGGCGGCAGCCAGTGGCTTAGAAGCAAGTTCAATGTATAAAGACACCAGCTGCGACAAGGACATCGCCTAAGGGGCAGAAAAATAAATATAATTCTTCTAGAGAAAGGTCAGATCAACGGGGCAATAGTGCCGCCATCTCAATAATATTGATAATCAGTCATGCGCAAAAGGAAAATCCTATGGATACTTATATTTGTAGATCGAGAGAAGAGGACCAGCAGAGCACCCTAAAATCTGTTCAGAATCAGATTGCCTTCGAAGAAAAATAATTATGGGAAACTCTGTCACATGTAAGGATTATTATGAATGCTAAATTTTTAGAACTCCTAAACGAACAGTTAGTAATTATGCTATCGGATACTAGAGCTGATGTGTAGGTATTACTAATAACTTGTCCGTTAAAATACCTAAAACCTACGAGAGCAAATTAGTAGCAGGCATCAGGTGTGTCGATGGTGGCTGCGGGCGAATGGAACACTGAATTATTAATTTTGTTGTGGCGAATACCCAAAAACCCTTATTCGGTGTAGATTTTATTAGAATATAGGTTAGGACGATCGATTGCCAAAATAAACGTATATGCTTTTCCAGGTCGAGAAGTACGAATTCCATAAAGTCGTTATACAGCCCTACGACGCAGGAAGAGACCAGTTGTCTACCCGGGTTGTGGAAAGAGTTTTAAAGCCAATATACCACTATATTCTAACACCCGGATTTCAGCGAATGTCCCGGGCCAACGGTCGATCGTTTTAATCTATGACTAGATTTAAACGAAGGTTACGAACCACCAAAAGTATATTATGCTCCTACATACAAATTATGAGCGACGAATCGGGCAATACAAGGGATGATAAAGACCGGTGTTCTTGAACTATTCTCATGTTGTTCGAGCTCTTATTGTTTACGTTACGAAAAAGGATGGTTTGTTCCGACCGGCGACTGATTACCGACAGTAAACATGGTGACTAAACCTGACCCATATCCCATGCCTACACTGTGTGATATTATTCTACAGCAAGCGCGAGACAAATGGTTTTCCGTGCTTGATTTAAAGCAGGCATTTTGGCATTAGCGTTCGTCTAAAAGGCTACCGGAAGTTAGCGGTGCGGATACTCAAAGGTAATTTACAATTAACTCGGGCAACATTTGGTCTGTAGAAATCACTGAGTGTTCTAAAACTGATGGACTCATTCGTGTCCGACTTACCCTGTACAAGAACCTAAGTTGAAGTTATTATATGCGCCACTACTGAACACAAATGACATAGTCGGCTGTAGAAGATGTTTTAGCAAGCCGTAGAATGACCATTACATTTTAATCCAGAAAAGTTCAGATAGGTAATCAAGTGTAGTTCCTGGGCCACTCAGTCTCGGCAGAGGGATGTATGCCATTATATTCAAATTTACAGCCTGGCAAAGATCATCCGATGCCCAGTGATTAAAAAAATGCGCCGGTTTATTGGTATGGTGGAACCTTATTGACTCTACTTCGCGGGAATGGCTGTAACACAACAAATTTTGTCCAAATTAACTTGGGAAAAGATACCGTTTCGTTGGACGGAGGAGGCTCAAGGGGCGTTTATCCTATGTAAACAGAAATAAATGGACGCAATTATTATGACTTTCGCGGTAGGTATTATGTCAGTTGTTACAGACGCGTCAGATATTAGTTTAGGAACAGAATTACAAGCGTACGGACGTCCGGCGCAATATATAAGCTTTACAACTAAGGCGGAGCAAAACTATACCGTCAAAGAAAAGGAAATACTGGCCGTACAATGGGCACTACGAACGTTTAGGCATTTTGTCATGGAAGGACAAATAGTGGTCTTTATCGATCATAAAGCGCAAGGGCATAGACGATCACTGAGCATTGAGAAGAAAAGTGTTCATCGAGCTATTGAAGAGCTCAAGGAATACGATGCAACAATTCATCGTCGAGCCGGTATCGAGAATGCGGTAGATGATGTGTTCAGCAAAATTTTTTGCTGTGCGAGTTTCGCCACTTATGAGGGACTCTGAAAAACAGAAATGATGCCACAGGCCAGGAAATGCTCATTCACTTAAAACACAGCACAGCGGTGTCCGCACCATATAAAGCAAAAAGTAAGACAAACAGTGCAATAGTTTGTGCCGGAGTCTATAAGAACAGAATTAATGACTTTCTTGCATGAAAAGTTGGGACATACCGGCACAGTGTGCTTCATCGATTCATTGCAGTCGCGGTTGTCTTGGCTTGGCATGTCCAAAAAAATCATAGCTATTGTCAGCAGTGCACTACATATCAGCGTTGTAAACCACAAAGGGAAAAGGTCACCCCTATTGTTTTCAACGCCACGGCAAGAAACCAATTTCGCCGTATTTACCTGGTAGGTCCACCGCCGGTGGCACGTGACGGGGTAGCCTGTGTTTTCCTTGCTCGATAAATGTACGCGATGGGTCGAGTTTGTACCACTGAATAAAATCACAACAGAGAATCATGAAGTACGTAGAAGAACGCTGGCTCAGTCGATTTAATGCACCACAAGTTCTTGTTGCCAACCAGGTTGAACACTTCGAGTCGAGAGAATTTAGCCTGTGATGCAAGGACCTGGGCATAAAACAACGCTCCACAGCCACTTAATACCCACTAACTAACACGACGGCTGAGTGAGCACACCGAACAATGAGAGGTATTTCGATGTTGGTACCACAAAACCCCACGAAGTTGGAGAAATAAATTACATTTGGTCGAGTGCGCTATATGGATTACAATATTACCAGCTACAAGATTTGCTCTGACAACCTCGGTCTATGCCAGGTGAACCCGTCGTCTCAGGGTCCCACGAGCGTTGCAGCATAGGGGATATTCAGGAGCGCCTTTAACAGTTAATTGAATATGTGAGTACCGCATAGCAAGAAGCCCATGCAAGACGACTTAAACGCACTCCGCTAAGGGCCGGCGACTATGTTATGGTCGCTAGAGTCGAGCTCAGCGCACTCCATGCCTTCAGTACCGTCCTTATCATGTGGAAAAAGTTGAAGCAGAGCTCAATAGTTTTCCTTAAAATTCCCGACGGACCACGAACTGTCGCATTTTATCGCTTAATTAGGGTGCGAAGTCCGACTACCGAGTGAGGGAAGAAGCAGTAACCAACTATTAGGCCAAAATCGCTCCCATTGTTCCAGACAGAACTGCACGAATTATGATGAAGCAATCAGAACAATTATGGAAGCAAGGTTCGAGTCGCAAAAGTACATATGAGATAATAAATATTTTAATTTGTTTTACTACATGGACGTGCTTTATACGAGAAAACTCCTGTAAATAATTGATTAAAAATTAAGCATTTTGGTGAGCAATATGACTTTCTCTCACGGATTGGATAAATTAGTAATTATATTGTCTCCATTTGGACACCACTAATTTATTTATAAATTGGTTTCCTAAACAAGTGGAGGATATAAATATACACACTATCTACACAATGGTTCCAATCTCCGATTTACGTCCTTCAAATATTAACGAGTGATCAACGAATAAACGCCGAAAACCATCCACAGCTTCTGGCACAGGTATATGTATGTACATTGATTCTTCATCCAGGCTTACTAACGTATAACTTTCATCTAGTACACAATTACCAATAATTTCAACTGTTAATAAGAATTCATCAATGAATCGTCTAAAATAGCAATATATCCTTATTCCCTGACATAGAAACTTTATATGTTGGGGGGGGGGGCAGGTGCTGGACATTGACATAAATGCTTAATTGGTTACCAGGTGTACGCACATTAACCAAATCTTACATTCTTAGTTCAACTGTATTTTACTGGATAAGTGTGTTACCATGTGCCGAATCCAAGTACTCAGTAGAAATTATATTATTTTTTAACAATTTTAATTGCTCTTCAAGCCTATCAGTTGGGTCTTTTGTTATTTTACTGTATATTTCATTATTACTTGATTGTCGTAACATTTTATTATTATAAACGGATTGACTTAGCAGAAACGCAGCTCCTTTTCAATTCGCCTTTAAACATATACCATCATTCGATATTAACTTATTTATTGGACAATGAACTCCACAATTGACATTTAATTTATTCTCTTGTTTGAACAAATCTATTGAGGCAGCGCCTGATTCAAAGTTAACATTATATTTGTCTCAAAACAGTTGCGCCGTTTTAACAGCTTCTGTAATGACCTCTGTTCTAACTGATCTTGCAGTTGAAATTGAAATGCTCATCATCATCATCATCATCATCATCATCATCATCATCATCATCATCATCATCATCATCATCGTAATCATCATCATCATCATCATCATCATCATCATCATCATCATCATCATCATCATCATCATCATCATCATCATCATCATCATCATCATCATCATCATCATCATCATCATCATCATCATCATCATCATCATCATCATCATCATCATCATCATCATCATCATCATCATCATCATCATCATCATCATCATCATCATCATCATCATCATCATTATGTCCAGCCATACAAAAGTCAAAAGTGACTAATGTTTCACTGCCATATAACCATAAGGAGTGAAAAAAGCATATAAGTGAATTTAGACAAATTATTAGTAAGATTTACGAGAGAGAGAGAGGCAGAGAGAGAAGGAATTCCTTGTTACTATGAGTAAATTTATCAGGATAACCCACAGAAATGAGGCAATCTTCTGAAACTTTTAATTTCTCTATTACAGGCTTCATCAGTAAACCCACCATGGTGGTTTAAAAGGCGCTGAAAATTACAATGAGGGTCCGATTGTATGGATATTCTGTAGTAACAGGTGAAAATTAACCTATTCAGAAATGCATGGTTTTGGTAATTGGTACGGACTCGGCACTGAAAACCATCGTGTTGTTACTGTTCAGACACTCGGTAAATTAGTTATACAGTGAGGGTGGTTTGAAATCACATTGTCATAGACGTTATATTAAATTTATTCTATTACTGTTTCAATTAACATATTGGAGATTCTACTTTCCACCTTCCCCACATTTCTTGATCAACAATATAGTGGATATTTGGCATAGTATTGCCTCCTACGGCTGAATCACCTCTATACATGAAACGCATGTGCAAATGAGATCATAACTTACGTTCAATCAAACTTTGGAATGTCTTTCTAGTCTTTTTGAACTTATTAGGTACTCAGCACCTAATACACTTTCCTAAATTCAATATTACGAGCTACGTCAGAAAACGCAGTGCGATGTTTTGAAAGGCATTGGCTATTAAAATGGGGGCCGAGACATTAATATATTCTTCTTTACAGTGGTGAATTAATCGAGGCGACATTGGTTAATGTTTTGTAGGCCAAGGACTGCGGAGCCAATAGCCAGTGAAGAATCCCAGTAGCACGTTCGACATTGGCGAACTATATTAATCCAGTCATGTATTCGTAGCATGAAGACGGCTACAGTAGAAGGCGGTGTGGCTAAGGCGCGACGTTATCAAATGGAAAACGAGCAACTGGTTAATTATCTACCTTTTCATTGGTTTATTCGGGAAGTAATAATCTGGTCGGTTTTCAGTTGATTTGATGCATTTTAAAAACAAGTTTATATTTAATTCTCTAAACCCTATTAATAAAACCGTTAAACCGTATTTTATCTTCATTGGGACAAAAGCAGTCGTTCTGGCCGTATTTGTGGATAAATATTTGGCCTGCATTAAAGAAGACTCACTACTGCGATAGGTTGGTTTTAGGATGGTGGAGCAATATTTGGCGGGTCAACAATTGTTAATCACTTCGCTGATCCATAAATAAAAATCGTCTACGTGCAAAAGAGAATTTAGCACCGTTCCTAATTTTGTTTCCTCTTTATTAAGTACAAATTTACGTTTATCTAAATCACAAACCAACGTGGTCGTAATATTTACAAACGATCATATTATATTATGTTTAAAACATAGCATTAAAAAGTAAATATTCTACATTTTTCCAATGAGTTGCTCCTTTACAGGCGTACAGTTTTTATACATTTCAATCGGTATTGTTTAAAATAGCTAAAACTGATTGAAAATTAGCTGCCCGTCTTCAGCAGGGCCACAACACGCCAAGATATCACAAACAAAAAAAATTCACTTTCCCCTGAAACAAACAGACGAGTGGATTCATCTGTCCGAGCACCACAGCTGTCTGCGTTTCACGTTAAAAGTCACGGGAAAATGACTGGGCTCACCTGTGCATGCAACATAGCTACCTACAATTTACGTGGCATATCACAGACAAACGAATGGGTTCATAGTGTTAAACGGTTTCGAGCGCATACATGGTTTTCTTCACTGTGTATTTGCCTCTCTTTCATTGGCCACCACAACATTAACCAATCTCGCTTCGATTTTATTCATCAACATAAAGCAGAATAGATCCCGGCCGAGCCCTCATTGTAGTCATCAACTCCTGTTGAACCACTAAAAAGATTGCTCCATCATGCTATAGCCGTCAGTCTGTTTTTTCATAATGAGGCCTATCAGATGGGCCAAACGTGCTAGCGTTTATTTGAGCAATGGATATGGGGGGAGCCGTTACCTTGACAGTTCTTGATGCTTTCTTAGATGGAGTGCATATTATTACGCTATGATGGTGAGGCGGTGTACGGATATGTGACGAAATGTTTTCGGGCCGAGATCGCCCAGCTTTGGAACGAAGCCTTAGGTAATCGAGGCGCCAATTGGCTGTCCGAAACTGCAGTGTCACCAGTTTTGGAATGGCATGGAGGGACATTCAGAATTATTGCCAGGAAATGCGTAATCTGCCGAAAATGTAGGCCCCAACACCGTGACAAGTGCACATTGAATGCGATAAAGTATAAAGTTCGACATATTAATGTAGTAGAGCTATTGCCACTGGCTGGCGGTGGTGCAAATTATTCACAATAGCCGACAAGCTTGCACGATAGCTCGAGCTTGTGACATTGGATAACACAGATAACTGGGCTGATTCTATGCCTTGAGGCGCGACGGCTGAGTTGACTGGTTGTAATAGTGGTAATTGTCACAGATCAGAGATCGTGATTTGTATAGGCAGAATTTAAACAGTTATAACATCGCTATCAGTTAGATGCCTAAAGGAAGAACATCATTCGCAGACCAATGTGATGGCGGAACGAGCGATTCGTGCATTGAAAGACTTTTTTCACTTTTAGTGCTGCAAATATCCAGGCATGTGGCGATGCGATCGATAGTGTCAACTGCTAGAGACTGGCTCCAATTGCGTTAATGACTGTGCGGCAGGATAGCTCAGTGGTTAGAGCACCAGATTCCGAAGCAGACGTGCCCAGGTTCGTATCCTGTCCGCGGCAAATTCTGGCCAGTACTTGATGAGTTGCCAATAAGGACGAAACCGGTCTACTGGATGAATTGCCTTTTCTACACTATACAATTCTTAGTTTATACTGACATATGTAAGCAATTAATGGGTCAGGTGTTTATCTCAAGACCGCAACCTTGATTATAATAATAATGACTGTGTTAGAGGTTCGCTTACCTAACGAGTTGGTTCTTTGAAAAACAGTTTCAGTAACAGTTACGGGATGTATTGGCGCGGGCGAAACAGTTGGTGCAAGACGTGGTATCTTGTCAACGACAGACCTACTGCAGACATCCGATTCGAACGCGGCTAGCGTGCGGTGACTGAGTAATGGTATCTGAGGAAAAGTCAACAACAACATTGCATTCCGTCAATAACGGCCCACGCATACTGAAAAGGAATTCGTGCAATTGCCTTAGGGGGATTGCCTAGAGTAAGTGATTCATCATTGGATGTGAGGATGGTTTCGGAGAACCAGGCATCTGACACTAACACAAGGCGAGAAGACTGGAATAGTGGAGGAGTAGAAAACTGGCAAAAGAAATCATTAGACAGGTATATTAGCCTAGTTGTCGAGACATGGAAACATTAAAAACGGCGCATAGAATTCAGACCTACTTGTTAGAATTATTTGGTTAATGATAATTGGCACTAAACTACTGGTTAAATCATAATAATAATCTGTGTGTATATGTAGGTGCTTGATTGAAAACAATTCAGGAGTTAATAGGCCAACCAAGGTCATAGTAGACCTAATAACTGTTTTGTGTGTTTTTATGTTTAACCTTGTTAATAAATGTTGTATACACGTTTAGTTTTTATTTAAATAAGTCATTAGTTAAGAGACTATAAATAAAGCGAAATAGGATAATTTCGTTGTAACTTTAATTTGTTCTGATTGACTTTCGATTATATGCAGGTAACTTTGTATGCTTATAGGTTAGATCGCACAGAAACTAGCTCGTTATATTTGTACTGTTATTTATTCCACAATGCTATAAGCATCATATACTAGTTAATTAGGTTTTTCTAATCGAACTTTGGGCTATATGCATGTATTGTAGATGCATTTATTTAATAAATTCCATGATCATTAAGATCACAAAGGTGACTAGATTAGCTTAGAAATGGAGAAGGAGAAAGACAGAGTCCTGTAGAGACTATTCACTAAAAATTTTATATCTGGAATTTTTGCTTGCATGCCAAAATATGTCTTGAATGTGTGAGACGAACTTGCCTTGCTATTGAAGCTTTAATTATTGAGCTTTGGCCGTAGAAACGGACATGCCTTTCAGGAACCTTTATCCTTATTGACAGTTGCGGTAAGCGGTGGTGATATGAAAAAGATATGTAGACTGACGTGTGCGATTAGCACTCTAGGTTCTGGTGATAGAAACTCTTACACTGATGTATCAAGTCTTCTGATTTGTTATTTGATTATATGTGGTAGAGGAACTCGAGTAGCAACATGTATTATTAAAGGATAAGGCAGCAGAACGTTGCTCGCCTAAGGTTCGTTCAGTTGATGAGAATATTAAACTTAGAAACAATGGAATCACTATATCCCCGCTGAATAAGATGTATTACAAGCAGCCTACTAAATAGAATCCAATAGGTGTAGGCCATCGTAATAATTTTTTTTCTGTTAATGTCGGCTTCAGCATATCTTGCAAGGTGGCATACGAACTAAGTACACACTAGGTGATAAAATACCTAAAATGTTTAGGCATAATGAAAATATAAATTAAAAATAGAAAGTCCCGAATTTCTTATGTTCAACTTCCTTATTTCTTACGATTTTAGATCTGTCAAGAACTCTCTTTTAAATGTAAATAATAATTTGACTCGTCTTTAGTTTTACACATATGTACTACTTCTTTATCTTTCGATAAGCGTTACACGCTAATTTTGTCCTACAAAATTAATCGCCCCGTTTAATCAACGTATTTAATCATTAAGATTGTAATTCACAGTTGAAAGAAAGTCAGAACTAATTTATAATAAAATGTACTAGGTAATTCACTCCTTTCGATTATTCTTTAATGTGCCATTTTCACTAAATCTGATGGAGGAATGCCAATTTCTTTTTCTTCGACTATGTCTTAGAAAAACAACTACGAAACGTAATCCTCTGTACGAATAGAAAATAAACTAGTAAAGAGACGTTTAATTATTTACTAAAACAACGTTCACTTAATCAAGCAACATCATATGACACACACGAGTGGGGAATTTTGTAATAAAACATAAAACGTGCTCAGTAAAAGGCCTGTTATATAGTGCCTCATAAGCAAAGATAGATTATTAACCCGTCAAGTTGGGCGTCAGATAATTTGCCTTCTGTGTAATGTAAACTACTTTAAATATCTTTGCTGAAATGTTTCGTTACGTCATTACTTTTGAATAACTAAATTGTAGAAAATATTAATTCAAAGTTAAAATTCATACAGTCAGGTTTAATAAGGAAAATGATTTAGCTATTCAGAAATAAAGTAATTATATATGTTCCACTTTAAAGGTAACTTAAGAATACTATAACGCGACTATATATGTAATTATTGCATTTTGCGCTATAAATTGTAAACGGATAAGTGAATAAATTGATTAAATTTTCCAATTTGAAATCTAAATAATCTTAAAATATCAAGATAAGTAACCATTGGCTGCGCAAGTGTTGATAACAATTAACTAAATGAAACTTTTGGACTTAAGAGAAACACGTAACTTATTTTAATTACCAGATCACAAAACGCAGTAAAATTACTGTTAATCGCATATACTGATGCGTTCGACCATCTATTCTGAAAATCTGAGGACAATGGCAAATCGAATCATTAAGATTAAACCTACACGTATACAAGAGATATAGAAATCACAAATGCGTTATTCGGCCAAATTGATCTACAGTACACAAAAATTGACTGAGATATCGGCCATTCAAATTTAATTTAGTCATAGGAAATATTTTGCAGATTTTCATTAAAATGAATTAATTTTACCTGAAGTCTATGGCGGGACAATTATTAACACTCATAGGCTGGTAAAACCATGATTCCTTAACATTTCCAGGTGCACAGCTTGTCTTTTGCATTGATTGATGGGTTCTCACTGGTCCCGTCACTCTGAAGCCGTTTCTAAATAGATTGTCTGAAAATGCTATTGACATGTTTTTCCGATTTTTTACTAATTTTTTTCTAAACTTTATTTACATCTTTATTTACATCGTCTACAGTTTGACACCATAATCCAGAAAATAACTACTTATTGCAATTGTGATATCTTCATTCAATACAGATCTATAATATATTGAAATTAACTCTTTAAGTATTTCTGTGTGCCATAAAAATGCGGCCTTAACGACGATGGGATTGGAAATAAAGTGCCAAAAATTTGAAGAAAATGGGAAAAAATTGGCTCAACAGCATTTTAAACCAATCTATTTGTGGACGGTTTCAGATTGACATGACCAGTATGAAGCCAGCAATCAATGCAAAAACAAGCTGTCCACCTGGAAATGTAAAGGAGTCAAGACTTTACCAACCTAAAAGAGCTATCAATTGTCCCAGAATAGACTACTGCAGAAACAACTTCATCATCATCATCATCATCATGCACAGCCTTACAAAAGCCAAAATTGACTAATGCTTCACTGAATGATGGCAGCGCTTTGCAAGGAACAATTTCATTTATCTGATGTCAACAATCTATATTAAAATATTGATTAACGCCACGCACACACACAAACACACACACACACACACACACACACAGTAGTTGAATAAGTGTGAAAAAGTCTACAAACTAATTATTTACGCTGCAGCATAAAAATATTGCGAGACCAACGCTCCAATGGAATGCAGCGTGTGCAAGATTTGGAGAAGTGTCCCATATTTCACATTCCATAACTTTTACACGTATTGCGGTTTTATCCTTGTTATTTATGGTTCTGTCGTGCGCTGATGGTGGATGAAGAAGGTAGAAACGCCTTAGTACGTGCAACTTACGATTGTATTGCCATGTTGTACCAATGGTTCAAAAAATGTGATTGGGTCATATCTCACGTTTGCAAGTTTGGATTAAATAATTTTCATCGCGCTTCACACAATCAATCATAGCTGATCACAATTAAGTGTGTGGTGAATTCTGCAGGTGGCAATGTTTTTGACGGCTTAGAAAATTTGAATCAATCTTTCAGTCAAGTACCAAGAGTGGAAATAGCATTGCGATCTGCTCCTTGTGCGCCAGTTTCCCGTTGAGGTTTGATGATGATAGTGGAAGTTCGGAATGCGTCTGTAAAAGTGAGCGTTGATAGTTCTGTCATGCTAAATGACTAGTTAACTTGATTTTTCGGTTACTGGGACTGTGATTTTGGATATAGACATATAAGTGTACGTGTGAAATAGACGTAAATTCATTCAGAGTTCAGTTATGATTCGAAGAATAAATTTCAAATGATAAATTAAAACTCAGGTAAGCTTACTTCTTAATCTTAGCACTCTACGAGCAGACGTTATAAATCCGGCAGCATTTCTGGCATAACATTGCACTTCAGCTCCATCCTCTCGAAGACCCCACATTGCAATAGTTCTACTTTCTCTGGTTGTCCCCTTCCAGTCCAAATGCGTAACAGATTCAGTGCCCATTGTCCAATTGATGAAATTATGTGATTGGCGAAACGATTCAGGAGAAAAGTCTACATAATAGGTTAAGGATACTGACACATTGCCTAACGGCGGCCAGGACCAGTCCGGAGGTTCGCCTCGACGGTAAACGGAAAATCCCGGCCGCATATTTTGTGAATTGTATGTAAGATCACCAAATTCTTTAGAAGACGCCGAAGAAATTATTGAAATATCAGCTTTACTGGAATAAAACTGAATTTTAAGAAAACAAATTTGACGGTTAGGAATGAAGCTAACAGAGTTATTCTGCATTTAGATACTGTTTGTTGCGGAGAACTGATATATATGCAATTATGTATTAGGTGTTGCGAACCTATTAACAAATTATTTCAGTTATGACCAAAAGGATAAACCAAAGGCATCATGAACAGAAAGTTAAATCTCATGCACCTTCGTTTCGCGCTTACTGGCGACTCATCAAAAGGAGCCGGAATTACGCCCTTTACCCACTATATATTTGGGCGAGGAATGTGGGAAATTAGGACGCTACAATCTCCTAGACGAATGTGAAATACCTGTAGAAGTGAAGCTAACATACATACTAGCATAAATATTAGTTCTCCCAACAAACAGTATTTAACTGCTATATGTTGAATTGAATGATGTCATGCTTACCGCGAAATGTGATAACTGATATCGAACAAGGCCAGAGTGTATGGATTTACTGGAGTAACAGGTGTTCAGAAATAGTTGTAATTCTTAATTTCGGTGAACTATAGCATAAATTGATATCCATCATGTTGGTACCATGTACCGACTCGGAAACCATAGTGTTAGTACCATGTACCTTTTCGGTACAATGATGTTGTATCGGTTACTGACACAATAGCCATAGTGTTAGTATCTTTTAAAGACTCGATATATATATATATATATATATATATATATATATATATATATATATATATAGCATGCCTCTTTATTTGACAAATTTCTATTAAGAAAGGCAGATCGTGGTTTAAAGAGCATCATACACTGAAAGCTGTCATGGACTTAAAAGAAGAGAATCGATTTTCTAAAATACAAAATTGATTCGCTATTTGTTCAAAGTAAAAACAAGTTGAAAGTAATGTCAATGTCAAGACCTACTGGTGCTCAAAAAACGCTGTGTAAACACGGATAAAACAACGTGTTCCTCATAATTAACATAAATAATAAGTGAAAACAACCTCCAGTCAAAGCACCATATATGTTAATCTATACTTTACACGGGCATACTATCCATAATAAATGCATAACAAATAAATAGGACAAGGCTTACTCGCATGTACAATGTTGTCATGGAAACCTGAGGCAGAAAACGCGCCAGACAATTTATTCAGCGCTGTGATGAATACCATAGGTAGTTCGCACAGAAGCACAAGAATTAAGACGAAGAAAAAAGAGAATGCATTAGACAGGAGCCTAGGCCAAGGAATTAATACTGGATGGAAAATTATTTCTGTAATTTGTAAATGCCGCGCTTTATCCGCTCCAAATTTCGCAATAACTTTGAACACAAAAAAGATTGTGTAAAGCTAGGCATGGATTCTTTTGGTTGTGTGAACAAACTTGTTCGTAATTTCGCAGTTCAAGTGTGATCCATCTAAGAATGAGGAAAATACCATCTAAATAAATTATATATTGAGAAAATTTACGTGTCTCTTTAGTGTGAAAATAAATGTCTAAAATTTTAAACATATTATAGAAATATCTAATGTCGGCAAACTGAGTAGTGAGGATCGATCCGCATTGCAACTAGTTAATGTTCGTAACTTCATAGAAATTATGCAGCCGACATTTCCAGTCAAGTACAATGTATGCGAGACTATTGGAGGTGAGAACCGCATATCTAATTTTACTTTCCACATATGTGAAATGCGGATCGATCCTCGCTAGTCAGTTTGTCGTCGTACTCTGTTGATGATCATGGAAGGCCGAAACGCGTCAGTGCGTTGCAGCTGGCGGTAGTTTTGCTATGTTGTTCGACGACTGGTTAAATAAAATGGGATTAGTGTTTACTTCAAGCACGCAAAATGGTTTTAAAAAATTGTTAATACCACCCACGCAATCCATTAATGTTTAATTGTATTACCTAAGGTATGTTCCCCATATTTGGCCTTCCAGATTATTACCAAATGCAATCACAGAAACTGTTCAATAATATATGAAGCGCAGCAAAATAAAAAAAACTGGCCTGATCTATTTAAACAGAAAAAGCATATTCTGTTATTTAGCCTGAACTTGAAGTGTTGCATAGTAATGTTTTCACAAAGTAATTCCATCTTAATACTTTTATTGTTTTAATTGTATTATATATATATATATATATATATATATATATATATATATATATATATATATATAAACATACATATATCATAATATTGTATGAATGTGTGACAAAGCCTGAGCAACGCACATACTTGTAGAGCTTGTGTAACTTGTGAACCACTTTTTGCTACTTAACACAATTTAATGTTTCCAGTTAAGCTAAAAAAGATATTCGTATCTCTAAAATCAGAAATTGTGGAACTAATAAGTATTTGCGATATTATTATCTAGAATTGTAAGAATAAATCTAAATTTGATTTCCATATATATTCAATGCGGTTTGATCCTCGATAGTCAGTTTGCCGTCGTACTCTGATGATGATCATGGAAGGTCGAAACGCGTCAGTGCGTTGCAGCTGGCGGTAGTTTTGTTATGTTGTTCGATGACTGGTAAAATACAATGGGATTGGTGTTTACTTCAAGCACGCAAACTTGATTTAAAGAATTGTTACCACCACCCGCGCAATCAATTATTGTTTAAATTGTATTGCCTATATATGTATATGTGGCGAAAGCTGCAAACAGTTAATGTTCGTGACTGCATAGAAATTGTGCAGCCGACATTTCCAGTCAAGTTCAATGTATGCAAGACTGCTAGAGGTGAGAGCCGCATATCTAAATTTGATTTCCATATATATTCAATGCGGTTTGATCCTCGATACTCAGTTTGCCGTCGTACTCTGATGATGATCATGGAAGGTCGAAACGCGTCAGTGCGTTGCAGCTGGCGGTAGTTTTGTTATGTTGTTCGATGACTGGTTAAATACAATGGGATTGGTGTTTACTTCAAGCACGCAAACTTGATTTAAAGAATTGTTACCACCACCCGTGCAATCAATTATTGTTTAAATTGTATTGCCTATATATGTATATGTGGCGAAAGCTGCAAACAGTTAATGTTTGTGACTGCATAGAAATTGTGCAGCCGACATTTCCAGTCAAGTTCAATGTATGCAAGACTGCTAGAGGTGAGAGCCGCATATCTAAATTTGATTTCCATATATATTCAATGCGGTTTGATCCTCGATAGTCAGTTTGCCGTCGTACTCTGATGATGATCATGGAAGGTCGAAACGCGTCAGTGCGTTGCAGCTGGCGGTAGTTTTGTTATGTTGTTCGATGACTGGTTAAATACAATGGGATTGGTGTTTACTTCAAGCACGCAAACTTGATTTAAAGAATTGTTACCACCACCCGCGCAATCAATTATTGTTTAAATTGTATTGCCTATATATGTATATGTGGCGAAAGCTGCAAACAGTTAATGTTCGTGACTGCATAGAAATTGTGCAGCCGACATTTCCAGTCAAGTTCAATGTATGCAAGACTGCTAGAGGTGAGAGCCGCATATCTAAATTTGATTTCCATATATATTCAATGCGGTTTGATCCTCGATAGTCAATTTGCCGTCGTACTCTGATGATGATCATGGAAGGTCGAAACGCGTCAGTGCGTTGCAGCTGGCAGTACCGGATACTAACACTATGGTTTCCGAGTCGGTACATGGAGTAACAGGTGTTCGGAAATTGTTGTAATTCTCAATTTGGGTGAACTTTAGTATAAATTTATATCCATCAGGTTGGTATCATGTACCGACTCGGAAACCATAGTGTTAGTATCCGGTACTCATCGATTTCAAAAAAGGTATCAGTTACTAACACAATAGCCATAGTGTTAGTATCCTTTACAGACTCGGTATATATATTATATAGTGTGAGTTAGCATTGAAGTCGTATTGTCGTTGACTTCAGATTATGTTAGCTTCACTATTACAGGTTTACACATTCGTCTAGGAGATTGTACCGTCCTATTATTCCACATTCTTCTACCAAATATATAGTGGTTAAAGGGCGTAATACCGGCTCCTACTGATGAGTCGCCAGTAAGCACGAAACGAATGTGCATGAGATTATACTTTCCGTTCATGCTGCCTTTGGTTTATCCTTCTGGTCACAACTGAACTAATTTGTTACTAGGTTCGCAAAACCTTATACATACTTGCATATATATTAGTTCTTCGCAACAAACAGTATTTAACTGTAATATATTGAATTGAATGATGTCATTCTTACCGCGAAATGTGATAACTGATATCGATGAAGGCCAGAGTGTATGGTTTAACTGGAGTAGCAGGTGTTCGAAAATTGTTGTAATTCTCAATTTGGGTGAAGTTTAGCATAAATTTATATCCATAAAGTTGGTATCATGTACCGACTCGGAAACCATAGTGTTAGTATCCCGTACTCATCGATTTCAAAAAAAGGTATCAGTTACTAACAAAATGGCCATAGTGTTAGTATCCTTTACAGACTCGGTATATATATTATATACTGTGAGTTAGCATTGAAGTCGTATTGTCGTTGACTTCAGATTATGTTAGCTTCACTATTACAGGTTTACACATTCGTCTAGGAGATTGTACCGTCCCATTATTCCACATTCTTCTACCAAATATAGAGTGGTTAAAGGGCGTAATACCGGCTCCTACTGATGAGTCGCCAGTAAGCACGAAACGAATGTGCATGAGATCATACTTTCCGTTCATGCTGCCTTTGGTTTATCCTTCTGGTCACAACTGAACTAATTTGTAATTAGGTTCGCAAAACCTAATACATACTTGCATATATATTAGTTCTTCGCAACAAACAGTATTTAAGTTAATGTTCGTGACTGTATAGAAATTGTGCTGCCGACATTTCCAGTCAAGTTCAATGTATGCGAGACTGCTAGAGGTGAGAGCCGTATATCTAAATTTGATTTCCATATATATTCAATGCGGTTTGATCCTCGATAGTCAGTTTGCCGTCGTACTCGGATGATGATCATGGAAGGTCGAAACGCGTCAGTGCGTTGCAGCTGGCGGTAGTTTTGTTATGTTGTTCGATGACTGGTTAAATACAATGGGATTGGTGTTTACTTCAAGCACGCAAACTTGATTTAAAGAATTACATCAAGTAGCAAAGATCATTCATTCAGTATATGGCTTTCGTCCTGTCCAAAATGTGCCGCCGAATTCAAATCATTTTAATTTGCCAAATAGTATGGCGTCTGATGTACAATAAAATTCGATGGGTGATAAATTAGAACTTCAGGTCTTAAGAGATTCCAATTAGGTTCGACATTAAAGAAAGTCTAATCAGAAGCGTTAGGTGATACATGTTATCCACTTGTGTTTATTATGCAATATTAGATGTATACTAACAATAAATATCATCAAAATCCAGTCATTTGACTTTAAATAGATATACATAGTTATGCTTTAATTAAATTCATCTATTTATATACTTTTTCTAAATATTAAATACCGTATATCTAGATAAGTGTACACGTTTCCTAATTTAAACTAGAACCAAAATTCTTGAGCAAATTAATAAAAAACTTGAGAATAGACTTTTACTTACCTCTTGAGTGGATCCATCAGTTCTGTGTATTTGCCAAAGAACAGAGGGAAAAGGATTAGCACCCTCGATGTAGCATTGAAGTTGACCAGATGCTAGTGTAATTGGCCGCCCACGGCCCTCACGTTCCTGATTTGGCAGTTGACTATCGGACCACTCAGAGCGACTAGATGGAAATTTGTGCGACAAAAATGAATCCACATCCCAATCACTGAAGATATCGTCTTGTGTGTAAGGCACGACAACTTCTATGTCATCAAACATGTCGTTTTTCCCATCTTCCTCGTTTGTGTGTTTCCCATTTTGTGTATTAGGATAATGTAGCAGATAAATGGGCGGCAAAGGACTGGCTGTAATGGATATTTGTTACGAAAAAAGAAAACAGATTTTAGCGGCTTTCATTTCAAGTCAAATACACACGCTGTCAGTTGGCTGTATTTCAGATAAAGGTTTGTGTACACACGACGAATTTCGCCAATAATTACTATTTACATTGGTTTATTATAATACGACAGTAAGACAACAGATTAAATTGACGATTTATTGCCGATTATAGATTCGGTGACATTTACGTGTTAGTTATAATCCATTTTCAAAAATAACATACTGTCCTCAAGGGACATCAATATTATGTCACGGAATTTAAAAATTAAAAAGGATCCAAAATGGCATGCTTGAATTCAGTCTTCTAGGCATAGGCTCTAATGAATGCTACCAAGTGAAACCCAGATATTCGTTTAGATTTGGAAAGGCGTTGCTTTCTGTAGCCGAAATGTTGAATTTATCAACTTCGTGCTTGATTATAACAACAGATTTAACTGAAGCACATCATGACATATTTAGATCGTTCCATTCCAATGCAAACACAATAAAGAGACAAGAATTTTTTCATAGAATCTAATTAACATCAACGTTATTGTAGATGTACGTGTAATGCTTCAAATAAGCGAAATTGTTTCTAATCACACATTGCCTGGTTAGTAATATGAACTATTTAAGTCGGGTCTGCGATCTAGCGATAAACATTAAGTTTTAATTTGTCTAAAAACTTTTAATAACTTGAGTCAGTTCTAAATACTGCTACATTTTTCCAATATTGGCGAGAATTAGGGTATCACACAAAACGGATTTACTGAAATCAATGCAATTTATTTTATTTCGCATTAATGTCAATTAGTGAGTTTGACGTACTGATCAGATGATGACCTTGGATATACGACACGCATTGTGCTGTATAACTAATGGTAACCTTGCTTCCGTAAAGATGGATTTAAAAATGTCATTGAAGTAAATAAGTGGCGTAGTACAGCTTGATATTGATTACTGTTGTATTTAGGTAGTGCTGCATGATGAATTGTTGTTATTTTCGTTTATTAATCAAATTATTGGAGGTTATAAATGCTGTAAAAAAGAGACTAGATATCAAACTGACGGCTGTACCTAAATATATATTTCCTATACTTAGCTTTCACGAAGTAGATAACATTACACGTTGTTAGATAGAATGGACTAGAAATACGCACCTGGAGCTGTTGTTACTCGTTCTAAACAAAAAACCCAATAAGCAATAAACGCATGTGTGCAGGAGATTATAACTTTAGTTCATGGTGACTTTGGCCTATTATTTTTATCAGATTTGTACTAATTTGTTATAAGGTGCTCAGTACCTAATACACAATTGCATGTATATCAGATATCCGCACCAAACAATATATTAAACCTTTATATAATTATACGAACATTAATTGCGCGGGCGGAGATGAAAATTACGCTAAATCAATGTTGAGATCTTGATATAAACACCTGACCCATTAAATACATACATCTGTCAGTATAAGCTATTTATTTTATAATGTGGAAAAAGCAATTCATCCAGTAAACCCGCTTAGTCCTTACTGGGAACTCATCACGTATTGTCCAGAATTTGCCGCGGACAGGCCTCGAACCTGAGCACGTCTGCATCGGGATCTGGTGCTCTAAACATTGGCTCAGTGGTTAGAGCACCAGATTCCGAAGTAGACGTGCCCAGGTTCGAGCCCTGTTCGCGGCAAATTTTAGACAGTTCAGCAATCCGTTTTTATACAGAACTTGATGTATGCATATCTCACATGAGCAATTTGAGATCGCTAAAGTCTTGGCTACATTACATTTCCAGGTAAACCAAGTGTGCTCTTACTATCGATAGCTTCTCATTTTTCTCCTCAATTAGAGGCAATTCACGAGTGTACTGTGCATATAAAATGTTTCAGTATCACATTCTTCCGAGTTCCTCATGAAGTTTCGAGTTTTCATCACCCTCTTCATCCACAGGATGGCATACAATTCTGACAAGACAAATTTTGACAAATGTGGTACCCTCATACGAAACAGATTTATTTATATTTATATTATATTCACTATCGTTTAAACATGCCTAAATATCCGAAAAGCACTAACTGCTCACCTATATGCACATACATACACGAAAATAACCCCTTCCACAAACACAAACACACACGCATTATATATATATATATATATATATATATATATATATATATATATATATATATATATATATATATATATATATATATATATGAGAAATTATGATGTTTTCGTGTATGCATGTGTGTATAGGCCATTAGAAATTAATATATATATATATATATATATATATATATATATATATATATATATATATAACACATACTTGCATGTATAATAGTTCTCCGTATCAAACAGTATTTAACTGTTATATATTTAATTTACCGATGTCATGCTTAACGGGAAATGTGATAACTGATATCGACCAAGACCAGAGTGTATGGATTAACAGGAGTAACAGGTAATCAAAATTAGTTGTAATTCTCAATTTCTGTGTACTATAGCATACATGGATATCCATCATGTTAGTACCATGTACCGACTTGGAAACCACAATGTTAGTACCATGTACTCTTTCGGTACAATAATGTTGGTATCGGTTACCAGCACAATAGTCACAGTGTTAGTGTCCTTTACAGACTCGGTATATATATTTTATAGTGTGAGTTAGCGTTGAAGTCGCATTGTCATAGTTTATATGATTTTATCTTCACTATATCAGATTTACACATTCGTCTATGAGATTGTACCGTCGTATTATCCCACATTCCTAACCCAAATATATAGTGGGTAAAGGGCGTAATACCGGCTCCTACTGATGAGTCACCAGTAAGCACGAAACGAATATGCATGAGATTATACTTTCCGTTCATGCTGCCTTTGGTTTATCCGTCTGGTCACAACTGAACTAATTTGTTACTAGGTTCGCAACACCTAATACATACTTGCACGTATATTAGTTCTCCACATCAAATAGTATTTAACAGTTATATATTTAATTTACTGATGTCATGCTTACCGGGAAATGTGATAAGTGATATCGACCAAGGCCAAAGTGTATGGGTTTACTGGAGTAACAGGTAATCGAAAATAGTTGTAATTCTCAATTTCGATGTACTATAGCATACATTGATATCCATCATGTTAGTACCATGTACCGACTTGGAAACCATAATGTTAGTACCATGTACCCTTTCGGTACAATAATGTTGGTATCGGTAACTAACATAATAGTCACAGTGTTAGTGTCCTTTACAGACTCGGTATATATATTTTATATTGTGAGTTAGCGTTGAAGTCGCATTGTCGCAGACTATATGATGTTAGCTTCACTATTTCAGGTTTACACATTCGTCTAGGGGATTGTACCGTCCTATTATCCCACATTCCTCACTCAAATATATAGTAGGTAAAGGGCATAATACCGGCTCCTACTGATGAGTCGCCAGTAGGCACGAAACGAATGTGCATGAGATTATACTTTTCGTTCATGCTGTCTTCGGTTCATCCATATGATCATAATTGAAATAATTTGTTAATAGGTTCGCAACACCTTATACATATTTTCATTTTTAATTTGTCAGAAAAATAGTCTGAGCAAGGGGAAACTTTCAAATTCTTCTGCATTTCTCATGATTTTGAAATATAATCAGATATTTTCAGTGAGCAATGTTCTTGTTTTTTGCTCGAAAAAGTATTTAATGCTAAAAATTCAATATCTCCTACTCTCTTAGTCTTCCATTCTCTCCCTATTTCTTACTCGCCCATTCTCTCGTCCTATTTCCATACATATATATGTTTGTATATAATTATATAATAAACATGTTTAAGTGTGAATTTCTGAGAATACTGGTTACATTTCCAAATGATATATCATCGTTATCAGCAATTCATTAATGATACAGACTATTAATTCTTAAATTTTGTGTTAGTGTTGACAATGATTATATACGCCACATTGCTTCTATATCGATTTTCGTTTAAAGTGAACCCCCGAAAAATACAAAGCTTGACGCATTTGCAACATTTGAACTAGAAGTTAATTAACTGGCATTTTTGTAAAAAGGTTAAATTGATGCCTACTGAGCATAGATGATCATTCTTGTTTTTTCTATATTGATTTTGTTTTGAGTAAATCGTTTTGGCTAAATTGATTATGATTTGTATCGGTTCGATCTTTAAATATGATACCTACAAATGAGGTTTTTACTCTTATTAACTTGTTGATTTACACAGCTTTATTAAATGTGAGTTTCGCATTTTAATTAAAACTCTGAAAAATCACTATTCCAATCACATTCATTAACATGACAGACTACAACTTGAAAATAAATATTTTGAAAACAGTAATTTGTTGGCCTATCCTCTTGTTTTATTTGATATTATAATTTTCAGCTTTCAGTTCTATTCTCTGGGTGGGATTTAATACGGTTTTAAATATTCTTTGTATTGAAGTAGACTCGCAACATTTTTATAACATATATGTTCATCAAATTTATGATATATATATTAAACCAAACAAGCACATATCTACACACACACACACACACACACAAACACATACACACACACACATATATATATATATATATAAATCAGTCAAAATGTAGTGAAAAACATTTGATTAATTTTTTAAATCAAGTTTGCGTGCTTGAAGTAAACACCAATCCCATTGTATTTAACCAGTCATCGAACAACATAACAAAACTGCCGCCAGCTGATTAATTTGTTTAAATCACGGTCGTCTGCTTCGGAGTCTGCCCTGACAAATAAGCCACCCTGCCGCACGCTACACTATAACTAAGGTTACACTTTTCTTTAGGCGGCGCCTGTATTGGATCTCTGTAGGCCTAAAGTTCAAACTAACCATCTCCAATCTGTTATCATAGAACAGATCGCAACCTGGATTTAAATAATTATCACCACCCGCGCAACAAATGCTCGTTTAATCCTCTACGTCTTCAAACAACTTAAATTATAGGATTTGTGTCTGTTTGAGTTAAGCAAACTTCTCTTAGTTAAATGCAGAGCATTTACTAGATCGGTTTCTTTCTTATGTAGCTCTCCTCAGTAGAAGCCAGAAGAGCTGCGCCGGTAGATATCTATTCAAAAGTACTTTTCCGTGTATCACTGTCTATCTAATAAACAGAGATCAGACGTGGGCTATTAAGAGGTTTGAGATGCAAGCGATACCAACGTGGATCTAGAAGGAAGACTGTGTGACTTAATGTTGTATGTTCGTTTAACACTAAAAATCGCACGCACTTTATGGTTTCCGTGTCATAGGTATTAATTTTGTCTCATCTGCATCAAACCCTCCTATGTCCGATTATCAGCCACGACAGACAAATTTTAGGAAATGCAATACTAAGTTTTCACGGACAATATATATATATATATATATATATATATATATATATATATATAATCAAATCTAGTTTAAATAATTCAATTCAATATATGTAAATACGTATACATTTATGATATCTATAAAAGTATTTCGCTGTGTCTAAGTTAAGCGTATGGTACTGTAATAAGCTTTATATATTTAATTTTAATTGAATACTGGTGTGACTAAATTTTTTACTTCGTCCTTCGTTGACAATCAATTATTACCTATAACATTATTCCAAATTCATTTTTGCATCCCTTTCTACGATAATTTGCTCATGTCCTTTCATTCGACGTTTCGAGATATACTATTTATTAGCAGAATTCATTACACAATTTCTCTAGTTAACATTATTTGTTTATTTTCATTGTTGCTTGTAGTATCGGGGTATTCTCTAAATTCTGAGCTTATATTTTTTATTGAATTCGAATAAGTAGTGTGATTCCCTTCAAATTAGTTTCATGTAGTTGATTTGCTATGATTGAGCAAAGTCAGAACAAGCTTAGGCTTTCAAATATTTTCCCATTTATGTCCACTTTTATTACAATTTGATAGATTTCTCTGTCGCTGTGGGGCTAGAAAAAGTTAACATCCTAACTAGATCTGTGCATATTATTTAATATGCCTATTTGATTAAGTGACTGGTTGTTTGATAATTGGCATGAAAATTTCTGCTTTAGTTTTAGAAGACCGATGAGAATTGAGTTATAAACAGAAAATTCAACTTAACTTATTAGCTTTACAGGTAAATATTGTGTTTGTTAATTTATTGTGATGGCCCAGATACTATTTAGATCTATTTCTCGAGTACGATAGCTAACTTACAAATTTGTGCTTCATTCAGATCGCCCACATTATTAGCAGCAAAAGTGTTGATTAGATTTTACTTTTTGAAAGTTTTACTATAGGTATGTCATTGCTTTTATTTAAGTGATTCCTCCGTTATTAGGTAACAAAAATTTGCGTGGAGAGAAATAATTGATTACATGCTAAAATTGAAATTTTTCATTGCACTTCTAATTGAACTATTTTACAAAGAATTTGAAAAGAACATTATATTGCTATTTTTAGTCGCTAAAACCTACCATTAAAGTCGTTATTTGGTGTCTTGCCTTTTTCATTAGGACCATGGCAATTGTTCGAGAAAAATTCGATAGATGTAGGTGCGTCTGCAGTATAGCAGTTAGACTATGGGGGCAAGTCGGCTATAGGATGATGGAGCAAGATGTGCTGGTTGGATAGGCGTTGCCTACTACAGTCTTGGTTTCGATATATTTGTTGATTTCACAGCCTTCAGATGATATTTTGTTTTCGGATGCGTAACTATGTTGAATTTGGTAGCGTAACCGGTTTGTTTGTTTTTTTGTGTTAATGTTATAACTAGTTGCTTAAGAATATTTATGCTAAGGAATAGGCTAATTGAAATAAAATAGGTTTGATATGAAAAGATACCTGCAACGAAAATCTCCAAACACGACATGGTGATAACGTCTACAAACCCTATACAGATAAATGAAGATAATAGTTGGAAATATTGAAATTGGCAACCGATACTATTCACACGACTGTTTCAGATAAAACGATAGGGTAATTTAGATTTTAAATATTTTAATTGTAGTAGGATTTATGATTGACATCTAGCTGGTCCACCGACTTTAACAAAAGGTTTAAATCTCGCGATGCTGAATTTAGGTAACGAAATTTTCTGAAACATTATCATTGATAAAGAAAATGAAAACTTACTGACTATCGTTATCTTCACATCACCAGACACTTCTTTCCACGAGTCTCCCATTAAGCCATAGCATACAAAGTTGCCGTCCATTTCCTTCGTTGCCATGGGAAAAAACAAGTATTCTGGATTAACTAAAAATTAAATGTAACAAACAAAGTTATTTACCATTAAACAATCAATGATCGCGCTCGTGGTGGTGAGAATTCTTTAAATTAAGTTTACGAGCTTGAAGTAAACCCCAGTCCCATTGTACTTAACCAGTCGTCGAAAAACATAGCAAAACTACCGTCAGTCACACGTAATAACGCGTTTCGACCTATAGTAATCCTCAGAGTACAACAGCAAACGGACTAACAAGGATCAAACCACAATGCATATATATATATATATATATATATATATATATATATATATATATATATATATATATATATATATATCGAAAGCAAAATTACGTACGCAGCATTCACCTCTAATTGCCACAAATACATTTTTCTTGACCGGAAATGTCGGCTGCACAATATCTTACCGCGAGTTGCGTTCGCGGGTTGTTGCTTTGCACTATGCATTTCACAAAGATCCGATTGATCACAATTTCTCAGTACGCATCTGTTTTGTCTTCGATCAGGCTGGGTGCGTATTGGTCCCTTTCTTCTGAAGGCTTCAACATCGTTCATGCTAACCATTTAAAATACAGTGCTATCCTATCTCTGTTTACTGGCGACGTTTCGGTGCGTTATTTCCAGCACCATCATCAGGCCACTATACACTTCAAAATACTCACAATAGCAGATTTAAACAAGTGTGGTCCAGTGTAACAAATTTTCAGTATTGTGCTGTCTATAGTGGCCTGATAATAGTGCTGAAAGTAACGCACCGAAACGTCGCCAGTAAACAAAGATTGGATAGCACAGTATTTCCAATGGTTGGAATGAACGATGTTGAAACATTTGGAGGAAAGGGACGATTACGCACCCAACCTGATCAAAGACAAAACAGATGTGTGCTGGGAAATGGTGATCAACCGGATCTTTGTGAAACTGACAGTTCAGAGCAACAACCCGTGAACGCAACTCGTCGTAAATTATCATATGATGTTCGCACTGCGCAACAACTCTTCAAAACAATATCTATACAGTCACGATTATTAACATTGTGCAGTTTTCGCCATACACACAAACACACACACACACACACACACATATATATATATATATATATATATATATATATATAATCACAATAACGATAGAAATACGAACGACAAGAACATACAAATAAACTTGTGCGATTTAACTCGATAGTTATTTTTTCTATCCACCCTACTAGGACGTCATTGCTATATGTCAGAAGTACTACAACGATGATCAAGCCAAGAAGTTAGCTGTGTTAGCTTAGCTACCCAACTTTTCCGCTCCCCGCCAGAGAACGCTGATACACCGTAGTGTGCATCTTGATCCAGCTCACGGCTCACACATCTTGTTTCTTCTCAATAAAAGGACATCACATCAATTTTTGGAGGACGTGTTATTATCTGTTCCACAGAATACAAACTGCCAACCCTGAGCGTTATTCTGACTCTCTTTTAACACAATTTCATTACATCTACGTAAAGCAAAATGAGTTATTAGCTTTTTTCATATAAAACCCAAAAATCCAGAAAGGCTGTTTAATTCGCCTCTAGACGTCAATTTGATAAAGGTGTCTAAGCCACACAGCCCTCTACAGGTCACGTTACTTGTCACGAACGACATACCTGGACTCATCTCGTTCGAAAGTGTCGAGTTTACTATTGAATCTCTACTGTATAATGGGCTCTTATGCATTGGCCTCATTTGCATTCACCAATGTAAAACAGAAAAATAGCTATAACAACACTATTGTACGATAACAGTTAATTAGTGTTTGTTGCGAAGAGCTAATATATATGCAAGGTTGCATTAGGTGTTGCGAATCTAGTAACAAATTAGTTCAGTTGTGACCATAAGGATAAACAAAAGGCAGCATGAACGGAAAGTATAATCTCATGCACATTCGTTTCGTGCTTACTGGCGACTCATCAGTAGGAGCCGGTATTACGCCCTTTAACCACTATATATTTGGTACCGTCCTATTATTCCACATTCTTCTACCAAATATATAGTGGTTAAAGGGCGTAATACCGGCTCCTACTGATGAGTCGCCAGTAAGCACGACACGAATGTGCATGAGATTATACTTTCCGTTCATTCTGTCTTTGGTTTATCCTTCTGGTCCCAACTGAACTAATTTGTTACTAGGTTCGCAACTATTGTATGATGTCAGGTCGATTTAAACCACCTTTTCCATGGAGCACTCACCAGTGTGTGAAACCAACACAACTTGTTCCATCATTTTTAGCCTGACTTATTCTTATAATCGTTCGTCTATAGTGTAGACATATTCAATTTCACCATTGGTACAATTTACACAATTCGGCTAGAATGACTACCTGGTATTTTCCATGATGAAGTGAAGACAAACAAGATGAACCTTATTATAGAATATCTAGACAATAATACTAAACATTTTCGGCTTATATAGTCAACTATGCAATGCTTATCGACATTTATTCACCAAATCCATGTTTGCTAGTGCAGAAAAAATTCAATAATACATCTTTTTATATAGGTAAATCAGTTCACATAATATATGTACGTAATATGAAAGAAAGTTCAACTAAAGTAACATAACTAAATAATGTCTACGCAACTACTTGCCTCCCCTATTAAGGCAATTTATTAATGGGTTAATTAAAATAGATGCACGTTACACGTAAGCATATACATTGGTATCTCCAGATACGAGCAGCCTAACCTACAAGTTATTTGAGTTTCGAGCCAGAGCTCAGGCCATATTTTAGTTCAAAATACGAGCCCAAATCAGAGATACGAGCCGTGTTCCCGGAGCGTCCCGCTAGTTGGCGCGCAGGGTCGAGCATCATCCGAGAGTATCTCTCGCTCACTCGCACGTGTTACCCGCTTGAATCTAAGTGTATTTTGTGCGTTGCGTGATTACTGAACATTTTTGTGCGTTATCATGGGGCCGAAGAAAGTGATTGCTAAGGACAATAGTGACTGGAAGAAGAGGATGATGTCCATATAACTAAATCAAGAAATAATAGAAAAACGTGAGCCTGGCTTACGAGTGATTGAACTCGCAAAGCACTATGACCGTAGTACATCGACAAATCGTACGTTTTTGAAGCAGAAGGATTCCATCAAGAGAGTTACACCAGCAAAAGTAGCCACAATTCTTTCTCAATTAAGGACAAATATCCACGGGGAAATGGAGAAGCTTTTGCTCGTGTGGGTGAACGAGAAGGAGTTGGCATAAAATATACTGACGGAGACGGTAATATGCGAGAAGGAACGGAGTATTTATATCGACTTAGTGAAGAAAGAAACATCATATTTTGTTATGTATTTGTTAATAATACATGTTTGTTTGTTATTTGAAAACATATTTATTCATAATTTAATATGGGTTGGGGATTTTTCGAAGGTCTTGAACGGATTAAACCGAATTAAGCTATTTTAAATGGGAGAAATTCGTTTGAGATACAAGCCGATTGACTTACGAGCTCGGTTCTAGAACGAATTAAACTCGTATCTCGAGGTACCACTGTGTCAGTTTATAGCTAAACAGAGGCATACAAAAACATGAATATGGTGATGTTTTAACCTGATGTGTTTTTGCACTACCAGTCAGTCAGTGGTATACATCCCCACTATTATAATAATGTTTATGCCAGTGGAAACAGGAGTGTCTAACTTCACTACGACTGAAACTATATGGCATTGCTTTTAAGCTGAAGTTCCGATAGGCCATCCCAATCCTTCATAGGAAAACATACACCATGCAGCAAGGAGAAGAGATATAGAAGTGAAGTAAGAGGAGTATGATATAGAGATTTAGAATAGATAACAGGAATTTAGATTGTAAAGACTTGCGTGCCTGCTACAGTTTATATAAACAGACATTTTTTTCTTGCTGCTCACTTTAAATAAAACACGACGGTTATTTTTTTACAACTAGACTTCATATATAGTGGCTTTCGAAGCCGTGGTGCCTAAATAAGGGGAACTGGAGAGGAACCTGTAGCAGCTTTAATTCCGAGTTGACTAAAGGATGATAAAATGATAATAAGGGGTTCAACGGACGTCAAACACTGCAACGGCGACCAGGCCTGGAAAAATATGGTGATAACGCAACAAAAGCGTGTAATAGTGTCCCTACAGTTACTGTACTTATGTGTGATGCAATCGAGAAGACAACAGTTAATGCTCTGTTCAGGCTTAAGTATAACAGAGCATAACACAGGGATGATTATTAGGAATATGCACAACAATTCCGAATTCCTGAATCGAACGCAGTGAATTCCAGGCATATGTTCATGAGATTTAAAAATGAATTTCATAGTGTCTGCTCTAAATTTACAGACCGTTAGTAGCCAGTTGGAATTTTAGATCAAAAGCGACCAAATATAGGCGCCATCTGAAGGAAAGTCTAATAAAGAAGCACAGTTTAGCATATAAGTGAAAACGAACATATAATAAATACCTGCTATAATACTTTAATTAAATCAATTCCCCAGGTGGCATGATGTCTGTTCTGTAATGACGGATCGGAGGTGTTTGGTTAGAATGAAATTCTAATGCGAGGAAGTATAGGCTCCACATGAAGGTAAGGCTCAACAAGAAGCATAAGCTAATATATAGCTGTAAACAGACAGAAAATTTAAAAGTGTAGAGTGTCAAATATGGTAAGAATCAATCAATTGCGTGTATCACTTCCAGTTCAGGATCAAAGTTCGAATCTGCCAATCCTTGAAAAACAGCCGCGAACTGTTGGTAATTTATATATATACATAAACAAAATTAAACTGCTCTAATGCAATGATCAGGTAAATTGATCTTTTTAATTTACCATTAAGATATTTTTATTAGTACATATAAACAAGGCAGAAAAACATGTTTCTCATGGTCTGACGTGGAAACGACATTTTTAGGAGTTTAATTAAAAATTAAAACAGTGTTCGTGATTGCGATCTGTTTTTAAGGACAAGGAAAATATCATCCACATACGGTTTGTATTGCGCAGCTCTATAATGATGTGTTTTCATGATGACCTAGGCAAATTCCACCCAACACTAGAAATAGAGGGGGCTTCCCCCTACCACATCATCGACATGTTTACGGATATTTATTTCTATTAAATCAAAACTGTACATCAACTGGTGCACAGTAAATTAACCTTGTGTAAATTAAGACCTGGAAACGAAAATGAAAACGTTTTTATCTACGGCTATAACTATAGTCTTAATGGTTCCGTCAAATGAAACATTTCTAAATGAATGCACCACAGCAATGGATCTCATAATCTTACTTTTAATATTTGCATCTAGCCTTCCGTTAAACAAATCAAAGCGATCGAGACAGTTGAATAATTGCCTAATTGACGCAATAGCTCCAGTATACAGACGAACCATTTAGCCAATGCATGGAATGGAAAATAATTCATCGATAATATCGGTCACCATGGGCAAACAATTTGTGTTTTTGGTAGTCCGCATATAGTGGATGTAGATGATCCAAATGGTTCGAGTTACTGCGCAACGACTTTATAAATTTAGTCTGCATCAGCTAAGCGCATTTAAATTTTGCACTGTCAATGAATACTTTAACGAATTCAGATGTAAAGCTTGGTCATCTAAATTAGCTTTAAACTATTTTTAGCGATTAGAGCTTGTAGGCTGTAAAGTGGCTGTTTGTTAAAATAGCAATTCAAATTCTGCCTCAAAATCCATATCGCTTTCATTTCGAGAACGAATTTCCGAATTCTAGCTCATCAATAATGCTTCAATTATTCGTATTTGTAATACGTTAAAAACAAGTTTATCAGACAATTCCAGGTTTTACATTATTTTCTAATTTCTTCAATTTTCTTGTTTTTCTTTCTTCAAAATAGCTGGCAAAATCATCAGAAATCGCAATCCTGCAAAATAACTTGGCTTATATACTACGAAACATACACGTTTTATACTGCTCTTTTTTATAATAACATATTTTTCGCTGTGCATTTTAACGTCACTGGTTCATTTAGTAAATTAATAGATTCTTTTGGAACGCGAGCTTTCATAAAATCAACTGTACCCTTTTAATGTGCAAAATCAAAAAGTAATTTTATCATCCAAAATAACCGCTTTTTCCTCGTTTTCTGCTCAGTATTTGCATTATAGCAATTTGGCTTTGTTTCAATGTAAATTATAAACAGGTTGAGCCTGCTTTCAATAATTAACAGTTTAGTTAGTCTAGACTCAAAAGACGACGGATAAACAAAAGTAAAAGACTATCTGGCGTCTAATGGCTATACTAGACAATTAATTGAATCAATTGTTAAAAAGGAGGAATTAAACAAACAGACCTTTTTCGGACCAGAAAAGAAGCCTATTTACCTAACAATCCCACCCAAGAGAAGTGCTGTTTACCGCAGAGTACGGAAAAAGTTTTATGCGGAATTAACACACATTTAATGTAACTAATCTAAGAGTGTTATTTAATGTAAAATACTTGCCCATACCAGCATTTAAAGAGAAACTGCAGTTAGTGTTGACGTCAAATATTAAACAAGCATTGATTGATATATATATATATATATATATATATATATATATATATATATATATATATGTAGCGAAAGCTGCAAAAAGTAAATGTTTGTGACGGAATAGAAACTGTACAGCCGGAATTTCCAGTCAAGTACAATGTATGTGAGACTACTAGAGGTGAAAATAGCATACAATACTTTTGGTTTCCATATATATGCATTTCGGTTTGATTTTCGCTAGTCAGTTCGTTGTACTATGATGATGATCATGGAAGGTCGAAACGCGTCAGTACGTGTGACTGACGGTAGTTTTGCAAAGTTGTTCGACAAATGGTTAAATACAATGAGATTTTAATGAGTTGATTTAATGAGTTGACCCCAAAAATTATTTACCAATATACGTGCTCATTTTATCGGTCAACATATATAGGCCGATCGATCAGACTATTAATTAATTAAATCAAAGTTGCGATCTTGATATAAACACCTGTCCCATTATGTACATATATTTGTCAGTATAAACTAAGAATTGTACGATGCAGAAAAGGCAAATTCATACCGTTGACCTGTTTCACCCCTATTGAGAACTCATCACGAACTGCCTGGAACTTGCCGAGAACAGTTAATTATTTGATTGATAGAACATTGCAACTTAAACGCGTTTCAAGTGAAATGGTGAAAACAGGCCTACAATCGCGCTACACGTCATTCATTCAAATGTTATCCGGACGTGGCATTTGAGATAATTTGTAAACGCGAAAAAAGAAAACTGTGAGCCACATACGAAGCTCTTGGGATGAACAAATTCTAACCCGATTCATGCAAGCGAAAAAGGTATATTCAAGATTTGAGATTGAATTGGAGGTGATGTATCGAATCGATTAGGTCTTCCCTTATTTAACACTAGTCAATGTTTAAAATTTCTGTTTTGCTTTGCATATATATATATATATATATATATATATATATATATATATATATATATATACAGAAAAGAATTGTTTTCAAGGTCTATCGAAACAACAGACGGAGATAACAAAACCAGTTGATGAAGATCGCTGAAATTTATAGAGATCAAATTTTAGGTGCGGAAATTTCAGTTAAAAACTGCCTTAAGAAATTAGATTACAATAAATTTGTTCGGGGTTTTCACTAATTTAGCATATCACGTGTGCGTTACGTTCAAATGAACCCTTTTTTATTTATAAATCAATGTCTTAAACGACATTTCATTCAAACGTTTTCCTTATTTTAATTCATTTGTGAATAATCTGTAATGTTTCTCAACATTTTGTGCGAAACCTATGCTGAGGTTGTCAGGGCAAAAAACTTAGTCTAATATTTCAATATTCTTGATTAAGAAGAATTTTTGTATCATACTTATTACATAGACAAAAATTGCGTTCGATTTTTAAATGTAACAATTTCGCGTTAGATTTAAATTAATTTACCTGTCAAATGAAGAGAAAAATTGTTCAGTGTAAAACTTTTACAATAATTAAGACGTACGAAGTTGTGAAATATAAACAATATACGATAATATGCGCATTAAATTATAAACAAATTAACCGGACTTTAAACTTTTCGATATTTTTAATATATCAACAGTAGGAAGAGGTAAATAAGCCCTCTATGAGTCTTAACAATAGACGAGCAATTTTTCCGTCGCCAAAATATAGTTTTTCGGTTGGCCACCGATATAATTTGATTCAGTAAAAGGAACTCTTTAGAAATACACAACGATTTGATTGATTTCTCCCAGGTTATAGTAAAATAATTGGCTTTTTGGTACTATAATGTTGGTATCGGTTACTGACACAATAGCCATAGTGTTAGTATCCTTTACAGACTCGGAATATATATTATATAGTGTGAGTTAGCGTTGAAGTCGCATTGTCGTAGACTTTATATGATGTTAGCTTCACTACTATAGGTTTACACATTCGTCTAGGAGATTGTACCGTTCTATTATCCCACATTATTCACCCAAATATATAGTGGTTAAAGGGCGTAATACCGGCTCCTACTGATGAGGCGCCAGTAAGCACGAAATGAATGTGCATGAGATTATACTTTCTGTTCATGTTGTCTTTGGTTTATCCCTCTGGTCACAACTGAACTAATTTGTTACCAGGTTCGCAACCCCTAATACATACTTGCATATATATTAGGTCTCGGTAACAAACAGTATTTAACTAATATAATTGGCTTGTTTGGCAGTAAGCAGTTAAACAAGCAAAATTATCACGACGACATTTTTAACTGCAAATATAGGAAATGAAAGTCTAAAGGGTGAAAGAAATATGAAATGAACAAAATAACAGATGCAGAGGTAAATGTATCTGCAATCCTAAAACAGGCGGCGATAAGACTGGAACAACGGAATAGTGGAAGTTTGCCAATAGAAGTTAAAGCAATATACATTAGCCTCGGTTCAAAGTAAAATAAAATTATTACACGATTTTTCATATAACAAGTACTTCTTTAATAGGACAACTTGAGTTAGTGATGAGTAGCACTGAATTTCTGATTAAATCATCATAAAATAATTAAACGAACATAGATTGTGCGGGCGGTGATAACAATTACTATAATCAAGGTTTCGATCTTGATATAAGCACCTGACCCATTAATTACTTACATATGCCAATATAAACTAAGAATTGTATAGTGCAGAAAAGGAAATTCAACCAGTAGACCGGTGTCGTCCTTATTGAGAACTCATCACGTACCGATCAGAATTTGCTGCGGACAGGAGTCT
Organism: Eudiplozoon nipponicum; assembly: GCA_029291075.1. NCBI lineage: Eukaryota > Metazoa > Platyhelminthes > Monogenea > Mazocraeidea > Diplozoidae > Eudiplozoon > Eudiplozoon nipponicum. The sequence continues at coordinate 53,641 of JAQBSW010003110.1, forward strand.
AAACTGGGCACGTCTGCTTCGGAATCTGGTGTTTTAACAATTGAGCCACTGTGCCACAACCTTGAATACAAAGTAATTATCATCACATCTTGCTTAAATATACAAGGTATTTATTGAAAACAATTCGTGAGTTAGAAGGTCAACTAAGACCATAATATTTAGTAACTGTTTTATGTGCTTCTCAGCCTGAACTTCGAGGTGGATTTTGAATACCGTTTAAGCTTTAAGTTTATCGAGACTTGAAATAATAGACCAAACGGCTAGAGTTTTAGGAAAATCGCGTTATCAGCTTAATCATGTGTCTCGTTTCACTTTCTATTTTCTGTAGATATATTAGTTTGGATTTGATAGTCAAGAGACTAGCTAGAAATATATATGCTTCATTTAGACCACCCTAAAATAAGCATAAAATATTCTGTAAATAGGTTTTCTTATTTTAACTATATATATATATATATATATATATATATATATATATATATATATATATATATATATATATATATATATAATTTTATTTAAATAGTTATGGGTAATTAGGTCATATAGATATGTAGAATGGATGAGAGAGAGAAAGAGGTATATGTGAGATCTAAGCAGTTTAATTTTGTATGTAAACTATCGAATTTCGTGCCAAAACATTTGAAATCCATTGTGTTAGCATCATGAACCAGCTCAGCAATCATAGTTTTGGTACCATTTACATATTCGGCAACGATACTGTTGGTATCAGGTACTGACACAGAAACCAGCGTTGGTACCCTTTGCAGGCTTGGTATTTTTATTATATATCTTGAGGTGGCTTTGAAGTCGCAATTTTTATATGAAGTTAGGTCCACAAACGCAGGTTTATACATTCGTTTTTGGGTTTGTACCGTTCAAGTGTACTGCATTGCTCACCAAAATATATAGTTGACATAGGACATAATACCGGCTCCTATTGATGAGTCATCTTTAAGCACGAAACGAATGTACACATTGGATTATACCTCTTATTCTTGCTGACTTTAGTTTATCCTTCTGGTCCTAATTGAACTTATTTGTTACTAGATGCGCAACACCTAATACACAATTGCATATATTTTGCCTGCTTGAGTCGAATTGTCACGCCATTTAACAGTTTATTCTTGTTTTTTTACCATAGTAAACGACATAGCTCACGGGTATCCTTACCGATATTCAGAATAATGATAGTCAGTGCTGATACCAAAAAAGATTAATAGACAGACATTAATGGTGTTATTAACATTATATGTTCAACAAGTATTCTGTTTTGCACACAATTTTCAGTTATAAACTAATTAATGTAACTTGGTTAGTCTATTTTTGCTTTGGGTGGAGCTCATATCGCATCCATTTAGACCCAAAGTTCCAAGCAACCATCCCCAATCTGTCATTACTGAACAGACCCCACACTACATGGAGAAGTGATATTGAAATGAACATTTATATAATTAAACGAACATTGTGTGCGCAGGTGGTGATAACAATTATTATAATCAAGGTTGCGGTCTTGATATAAACACCTGACCCATTAATTACTTACATATGTCAGTATAAACTATGAATTGTATAGTGTAGAAAAGGCAATTCATCCAGTAGACCGGTTTCGTCCTTATTGTGAACTCATCATGTGCTGGTCAGAATTTGCCGCGGACAGGACTCGAACCTGAGCACGTCTGCTTCGGAATCTGGTGCTCTAACCACTGAGCCATCCTGCCGCACACTACACTGCACACAATTTTCAGTTATTTACTAACTAATGTAACTTGGTAAGTCTATTTTTCCTTTAGGTGGAGCTCATATGGCATCCATTTAGACACAAAGTTCCAACTAACCATCCCCAATCTGTCATTACTGAACAGACACCACACTACATGGGGAAGTGGTATTGAAATGAACATTTATATAATTAAACGAACATTGGTTGCGCAGGTGGTGATAACAATTATTATAATCAAGGTTGCGGTCTTGATATAAACACCTGACCCATTAATTACTTACATATGTCAATATAAACTGAGAATTGTATAGTGTAGAAAAGGCAATTCATCCAGTAGACCGGTTTCGTCCTCATTTGGAACTCATTATGTACTGGCCAGAATTTGCCGAGGACAAGACTCGAACCTGGGCACGTCTGCTTCGGAATATGGTGCTCCAACCACTGAGCCATCCTGCCGCACACTTCACTGCACACAATTTTCAGTTATATACTAACTAATGTAACTTGGTTAATCTATTTTTCCTTTAGGTGGAGCTCATATGGCATCCATTTAGACCCAAAGTTCCAACTAACCATCCCCAATCTGTCATTACTGAACAGACGCCACACTACATGGGGAAGTGGTATTGATATGAATATTTATATAATTAAACAAACATTGGTTGCGCGGGTGGTGATAACATTAGCCATAGTGTTAGTATCATTTACAAACTCGGTATATATATTATATAGTGTGAGTTAGCGTTGAAGTCGCATTGTCGTAGACTTTATATGATGTTAGCTTCACTATTGCAGGTTTACACATTCGTCTAGGAGATTGTACCGTCCTATTATTCCACATTCTTCGACCAAATATATAGTGGTTAAAGGGCGTAATACCGGCTCCTACTGATGAGTCGCCAGTAAGCACGAAACGAATGTGCATGAGATTATACTTTCTGTTCATGCTGCCTTTGGTTTATCCTTCTGGTCACAACTGAACTAATTTGTTATGGGGTTCGCAACACCTAATACATACTTGCGTATATTTTGTTTCTACGCAACAAACAATAATTAAAATACAAGCATCATTTGGAGAACTTCTTTTGTTAATGCTTATTTTGATATATCCTTTTCGTCTGATAGGACTGACGCTTTATTCATTAAACCATTCCTGCTTAGTGAGGATATCCTTCAGTCAATTTTCGCTGCGCAAAGAAAAGATTTTTCTATTCTATTAAACAGATTTCGATATTAGGCAAGAGAGTGGATTATTTTCTTCGTTTGAAACACAACATAATTCATATGATAAAAAGTACTACTTTAAATCTAGGCCCTAGTAAATTAGAAGCAAGTCAAAAAAATATTTCGCTTCACTCCGTGATAAGACGCGCCAATTTCTTTAATATAAAAATAATGCAATTAGTTCTTATGCTATAAAGTAATATCAACATAAGGTAGATTAATTCGTGCTTAGACAGTTGACCGACAGCTGTCAATTACCTTGATTATTGTTTGCTCTCTGCGATTGACGATTTGATACTTCGTATGGGCTTGAATCCTCCATTGGTATTCGACTAGCCATGGAAGCCTGTGAATCAGGCGAGCGAGAATATGTGACATTCCAACCCTGGCTAAGGGTTGTGGCGGTGGGGCTGTATACATTACTGCCACTGAAGTGTTCAACAGTTGTCTTGACCGGCTCGAATATCGCTTCTTTACAATCCAGCCTGCCAGACTATTGCCAGCAAGAAAAATTAAAACGTGTGCAAATCCAACGGTAATAAAAGATAAACAAATGACTTCATAACTGTTGGTTAGTAACATTGTAAGTTATATCTATGACCAAATTATTGGCCATTCAAGTATATTAAATAAATTGCGTTTCCAATAGCACGTGATTTCTTTAAGTATTAAGTGAGATAATTCCAAATTAAACATTCCCATCTGTAAGCTCATTAACGCGTGTGTCGGGCTTCTTGGTAAATCGTGAATAAAGGCCGCCTTTACGTTAAAATCTTACCAAATAATTGGCAAGGCAATGGGAGTCAAAATAGGCTTAATATGAAAGTCGCCGACCACTTAACAAACTTGTATTTAACAATGTGACTCATTTACACAGCATGCGTGTTAAGATGGTAATTTATCAAGTTTACAAAACTTTGAAAATTCGACAACTGCAATTTTGCCCTCATTCAAATAGTGACTCCACGATTCTCAGTTCCTTACTTAGTTTTGTGCCTTGTAAAATGGTATTTAAGTTGACTTTTGATACGTTTCTGTACTGTCGAGCCACTGAAACGAATTCAAAAGTGCTACATAGAGTATTGAGTAGTTGGTAACGAAAAAGCTGCTTATTTAGCATGACATTTTACAGGCAGACTGGGCTATGTAAAAAAAAGTCACCTTACCGGCAGAAGGATGAATACAACTTCAATGGTGCGATGAGTTTAAGAACAAAAAAAATTTTCTGCAGAAAAAGCGTAGGGAGATTAAACTTAACCTAAATGAAAGGCGCAATTTGGAGCACGCGCATTGTTCATGCTGTACGGTGAGTCATCAGTTGGAGCCGATCCACGCCCAAACCTCCTTTTTATGTGGATAACTAATATAGGACAGTAGTCGCGCTGTGCAATTTCCCGTACTTATTTGTATTAAAGCAGTATTAGGGGCAACTTCATACAGCCGTTAGCAATGCGACTTCAAAGACAAATCACTAAATGTTAATCAATACTTGTAAATGATGCCAACAATGATTTTCAGGATAAATTGAATTTCAACGAAATTGAGACCACCTACAATTTCAAATACCTGCTCACATACAATTTAACAATAATCGATTGCGCGTGTGATGGTAACAATTCTTTACATCAAGTATGCGAGTTTGAAGTAAACAAAATCTTATTGTATTTAACCAGTCGTCGAACAACATAACAAAACAACCGCCAGCCGCAACGCACTGACGCGTTTCGACCTTCCATGATCATCATCAGAGTACGACGACAAACTGACAAGCGAGGATCAAACTGCATTACATATATATGGAAAGAAAAACTAGTTATGTGGCTCTCACCTCTAGCAATCTAGCATACATTGAAATTGACTGGAAATGTCGGCTGCACAATTTCTATGCAGTCACGAACATAAACTGTTTACTTCAAGCTCGCAAACCTGCTCACATACTTAGATAAAAAAAGAACAATGCATCCCGTTAGGTAAGTTCAAGAACAACTTAGTTCGAAAATGCAAATTTAACCATGTATCTTCATTGCAAACTGTAGACCGCTAGATTCCAAAGCCTTCCTTTTTTGGAATTTCAGATGATATGTGCGCTATCGGCTGTGGTAACATTGTATTCGGAAGACACAGGCATTTCTGAAATACTGTTCCACATTTTAATCAGTTTTTTAGCGTGATATTGACTACGACCAAAATGCTGTCGGTCTGGTGTACTGAAATGACCCATTCTGCCTGACTGTTTAATATTTATACGTCTAGTGGTAAAATGCAATCGGTAATGCTCAAATACTGTGCTCACACTAGCCAGCTTAAAGTATTGGACAAGATTGGCAAGCCTGACGCCACACTCAAAGATTTTTTTGTGCAGCGTCAAACCACCTACAGCTTTATGGCATACATACTCTTGACCTCGTTTGCGTTGAAATTACTCAATATCACTAGGGCATCCGAAAGCCATTAAGAAAGATAACTTGTAAAAGAATTCAGACATATCATAAAAAATTGTTTAAAATCAAGATTGCGATCCTGAAGTAAACACAAATCCAATTCTTTTTAACCAGTTGTCGGACAACATAGCTAAACTACCGTCAGTCACACGAACTGACGCGTTTCGACTTTCCATGATCATCATCAAAGTATGACGGCAAACTGACTAGCGAGGATCAAACCGAAATTCACACACACACACACACACACACACACATATATATATATATATATATATATATATATATATATATATATATATATATATATATATATATATATATATATGGAAAGAAAATTAGATATGGTCTCACTGTATTGTAATTGACTAGGAAATGTCGGCTGCACAATTTCTATGGAGTCACGCACATTAACTTTTTACAGCTTTCGCCACATATATAGGTAAAACAATTAAACAATCAATGATTGCATGGGTGATGTTAAAATTACTTAAATCAAGTTTGCGAGCTTGAAGTGATCACCAATTCCATTGTATTTAACCAATCGACGAAGACAGCAAAATTACTGGTTTAATTTTAGCTTCCAAACTTAATTTAAATAATTGTTACGACCATCCAAACAATCATTGTTTGTTTATTTGTATATATATATATATATATATATATATATATATATATATATATATATATATATGAAGCGAAAGCCGCAAAGGGTTAATGTTTGTGACCGCATAGAAATTAGCAGCCAATATTTTCAATCAAATACAATGTATGCGTGCCTACTAGAGGAGAGCAGCATATCTAATTTTGCTTTCCATCTATATATATATATATATATATATATATATATATATATATATATATATATATATATATATATATATATATATATATATGAATTGCGGTTTGATCCGCGCTAGTCAGTTAACCGTCATACTCTGTTGATGATTATGGAAGGTCGAAACGCATTAGTACGTGTAACTGACGGTAGTTTTGCTGTTTTTCGATGACTGGCCAAATACAATAGGATTGGTACTTACTTGGAGCTCGGAAACATGATTTAAATAGGTTTTACTACCATTCGCGCAATCAAGATTCAATTGTATTACTTTTTTTCATATACTGAGCAGTTACGGGTTGGTGCGTGCTTGCTAACGCTGCAAAACATTATATTGACCACACCTGACCTAGCATAGGACAAAGAAAAAATAATAGCTTAGTAGTAAAGCAGGGCTACACCAGACCTCGTTGAGTCATGGTCATATTGCGCAGGAATGGTTTATTTTCTTTTTGTGCTGGACTCGAACGACACTCTGTGGAGTACACAGAGCAATTATTGTTCATTGGTGGCAAGTATTACGAAAGCCACAATTTCGCATCTAATAAGTCGTAACAGAATAACAGGCTTCAGAGACAGAAGCTCTCTCCTGTTCCATGAACCATGCGACAAAACAAATATTCGCTCAAGCATCACACGAGCGCCAGCATATGCAACCGGAAGGCAAGTGTTATGCGCTAGTTCATATGAAATAGCATCGCCAGTCACCTTTATACGTAATTTGCCTATTGCGTGAGCACGCCAGCAAGTGTAAAACAAACGAGCAAACGGGCACATAAGAGATCAAATTCCTTCCGACATGAGGCATCTAGTTAGCAAAATGTTTTTTTGTATCTTCCTACCATTTCGCGAAAATATTGGTCTTTTCCAAGTATCACAAACAGAGTAGGATATGAGGACTCCTATCTTTATGGTACCTGTGATCAAATTTTCTTCACAACATTTATTATTTGTGTTTTGCAAATATGATATCTGGAACAGTCATAATTTATTATAGAACCGTTCGTTCCATTAGTGTTCGATAACTAGAGGTCAAAAATAATGCAAAAATACTGATTCTAATTGTTTTTTTAGGGGTTTGAATATTTTACTTGTGTTGTTCCTCAACACAGCTGCCACAAATAGCCAATTTGGTACTGGCTGCGTAACACCTAATACACAAATAGTACTCGGCAACAAACTTTATATAACTGGTGTATCTTTAATTCAATAATGTCAGGATTACCCCGAAAAGTGATAACTAATATCGATCAAGTCGAGTGTATGGAATTTCTTGAGTAACAGGTGTTCATATGTAGATTTAATTCTCAATTTTTGCTAAATGTAGCATATCCTAAAATCCATTGTGTTGGTATACGTACAGATTCAGCAACCATAGTGATGGTATCAGGTACCGACTCAACAACCATTGTGGTGGTACTATATTCAGACTCGGTAGATATATTAAATATAGTGAGTTGGCTCTGAAGTCGAAGTCTTTATATGAAGTTACCCCCATCACTGAAGTTTTGCACATTCGTAAATGAGATTGTACTGTCCAATTGTTCTAATTTTATCACTAAAATATATGGGTATAGAGCGTAATAACGGATCCTACGGATGACTCGCCGGTAAGCACGAAATGAATATGCACATGAGATTATACCTTCCGTTCATGCCGACTTTGGTTTATCTTTTTGTTCATTTTTACATTAATTGGTTATAGGTTGCGCAACACCGAATACACATTTGCGCATAGCTAAACTCCATTATTGCAAACAACTAATCTCATCCTATATATCAGATAGATAGCTCATAGATAGCTCATAGATGCGCTCAACAACGCTTCATTTTCTAAGACTGGTTAATTATAGAAATAAAGCATGCCAAGGACTTTACGTTTCTCTATTTCAGGGGCTTACTCTCTTGAACACTACGTTCTTGTGCGCTTTTAAAAAAAGAAATACTTTCCTTTTTGGATTTCTGAGAAAATGAGCCAGAAATATTTAATGTATCTGATTAATTTAATTATCAATATGTATGTAAGTATGTATGTATGTATGTATGTATGTACGTACGTGTGTATGTATGTATGTATGTATGTATGTATGTATGTATGTATGTATGTATGTATGTATGTATGTATGTATGTATGTATGTATGTATGTATGTATGTATGTATGTATGTATGTATGTATGTATGTATGTATGTATGTATGTATGTATGTATGTATGTATGTATGTATGTATGTATGTATGTATGTATGTATGTATGTATGTATGTATGTATGTATGTATGTATGTATGTATGTATGTATGTATGTATGTATGTATGTATGTGTGTATGTATGTATGTATGTATGTATGTATGTATGTATGTATGTATGTATGTATGTATGTATGTATGTATGTATGTATGTATGTATGTATGTATGTATGTATGTATGTATGTATGTATGTATGTATGTATGTATGTATGTATGTATGTATGTATGTGTGTATGTATGTATGTATGTATGAATTTATCCACTACGCCGCTGAACTTGCTATAGTAGGCGATGTTTAATTCTTGTTGACAATTTAAAATGATAAAAATATGCTTTAAACTTATTTTTTCTAGTCTTAATAAGTTGATACTGTTCGCAAATAAAAGTAAAATAAAGCATTTATTGTTGTATTTGCATCGCAAAATGGAGTAAATCCAACCAATTCTATAAAGTGTATACCGTACATGGTTTTACAGTAAACATTTTCTTAAAATTTCTGGTTAGCCATTTCACCTGACACGCTTCCTTATTGCAACATGCAAAAATACCCGAAAACCCAACTATTAAGTTTATATATCATATTTTTACATAGACTGTGTAAGCTTCTAAGGAATTATATGTCTAGTATCTTCATAAAATTAAAATTTCACCTACAATGATCAATCGGGCCACTACACATATTTCCAATTATATTTTTGACCAGACAGGTATAAATACACTACTTGAATCTCCAACTCATGGCAATGAAGCAAATGCTGCAAACGTTATCATGTGAAATCCTTACCTGTGAAACTGCATAGACATTCTGCAGCCGGTAAAATAGCTAGCATTACAATTTAGCTATATTATGGCTGAAAACGACGACCAAATTAGATCTCTGGCAGATCATTTTCCATTACGTTATGATGACGGTTAACAGAGTTTGAATCAAGACTGTAAATGTATTTCACAAATGTTTGGCCACATTAAATTATATTGATTTTCACTTTAGTGATGAAAGTTAATAATGTAATGAAGAACGTTGCCATTACCACGGAAATAACGGGCGCATTTATTTTATGCTCTATGCTCACCTAAGAATAAACACGCTTAATTATTCACCTTTAAAAATTAATTATATCCGAAAAATATACACGGATTAGAATTGCATTAAAAATGCGCATTTTTATCAGTATCATATGTTTGCCAAAGTTCTACCTTCTTCACAGGTGATGTCACCAAATTCAAATTTCAAAACAACACATTACTCTACACAGTTATTTTTAGTTTGAGCAAAAATTTACCATTTAGATAAAAATAAGCCATTAAAATTGAATGCGGCAACTTTTATCTCGAAGAAATACAAATATTGTGTATACCAACCTGAAATTTAGAGCCTCGACAGTGAATAATGTCATCTGCTTTTAATACCAGTTTTGATCGATACCAATTTCGTTTGCCGATATTCGAAAGATGCCTTGGATCTCTACTGCTTATAAATTTCCATCCAACAACCTGTTTGTTCAACAAAAGGTATGCATTTCAATACAAAACATAGATAATGAACTTTAGATTGCATTAATTATAAAGCAACACGAGGTGTTTAATGTGACAAAAAACTGTTGTGGCATATCATTAATTTTAAACACGTAAATAATATTATTTATCATTACATTCGTATGACGTGCGTTTCTGGCAAATTGCACCACTGGATGTATAAAATGGAATCCACATTTATCTGAAGTACACAAACTTCAAGTAAACAAATGTTATCACCACCAGCACAATCAATAATTGTTTGATTGTATAATTTGCAGGTTGTTATGTTAAAAGTTGTATACATGTCAGGCTATTTATTTGAATCAAGGTTACAACCTTGGTATAAACATCGATCCCGTTATGAATTATTTTGTCAGTATAAACCAAGCAGTGTAAGGGCTATCAAAGGCATATTATCCAATACAGCGATTTCGTCCATATTGGGAACTGTTTAAATACTGCCCGGAATTTCGCCGCATAAGAAGTTCAAATAAGGTTGCTTGATGTCTATTCCATATATCGTGAGATTTGGGTTGGCTTAGTGGAACTTTAGATTTAAAAAGATGTCACATAGGCACTACCTAAAAGAAAATCTAACCACAGACACAATATAACTTAAAGTTGTGTCGGGTTTGCGGCAGTGTGACGTAGTGGATTGTGGTAGATTCCGAAGCAAATGTACATCAGTTCGAGACCCATCCGTGATAAAATTATGTAGTATCCTTGAAAAGTTATTAATACGAGTCTACTGGATTAATTGACTTTGCTACCTAATACAAAGCTAAATTAAAACTGAGAAATATATGAATAAGTTCGGTGCTTATACGAAACACGCCAACTTGAGTTAAAAAATGGTTACCACCACCCGCACAATCATTGATTGTTTAATATACTGCTTAGGAATGCACGACACATTTATAAACAAACCATTATGTACGACTGACGTCAGTATTGAAGTGATACAACTGGATGAGTAAAACGAGATTAGCGTTTCTCTATTATGGAAATTTGATTTAAAGAATACATTTTAGAGTTTGCTGTAATGTTCCAAAATAATCGATTAAATCAATCAACAGAAAGCTGTCCTTTCAGCTAGTGAACTCAAATACATCGTTGATTATTACTTTCTTTGATAAATCAAGAGTCGATGAGAATGAGCGAAAATACACCGAAATGCCTAGGGTCGATAAATAATGGAAATGTTATTACAGTTAGCAATGCCAGACAATTTTATGTCCAGGTACCTTTGCCTACACTGTCGCGACATAATATTCAATTAAATTTCACTGAACATAGTTGTCAAAATCTGTGATAGACAAGAAACAAAAAGTAAAATATCCTCACATTAAACAATTCAGGTGAAAATTGTACGCTTTCCAAAAAATGTGTGTCGAATATGTTCACTGTTGGATTATTGCGTTGGTGTAATTCCAAATAGGTCGACTCAGCATGATGGGAACTGCAAACCGCTGCGCATGAGAGACTGAATGGCTCGCCCTCTATTACGTGACCGTTCGGTGGTAATGTTACCACATGAAAATTTATGTCATTAATCGGGCAACCGGATAACATCGCACTCACTGTGCTAAATGACGACAGAAAAACGAAAAGAAGCCAGGCGAAATATACAAGTAAAGCTAAGAGATTATTGGCCCTCAATTGCCGAAAAATCCTCGTCCTTTTGATGGAAACTGGAAAATGCATGTTCAGCTGTCAAATGAGAAGACCTAATAGTACTTCACAGCAATGTTGCCTCTGTAAAGGATGAAAATGAAAAGTAAATTGAACGAATATTTAATAATTTGTTAGCGATTTAACGGAAAAAATCCACCATACATACAAAAGTGAACTTTTCGAATTAGCAGAACAAAATGACTTGTAAAAAATAGCATGAGAGAACAACATTCGTATTTTAAAGACTTGTTCGAACGATTCTAATCATGACAAAATATAACAGTTTGATATTGTTTGTGGCGGAGAACTATTATATATGCAATTATGTATTAGATTTTGCGCACCTAGTAATAAATTACTTTAATTATGACCAAAAGAGAAGCCAAAGACAGAATGAACAGAAAGTATAATCTCGTGCACATTCATTTCGTGCTTACCGGCGACTCAATAAAAGCTGGCATTACATCCTGTACTCACTATATATTTGGGTAAAGTACGTAATACCGGCTCCTACTGATGAGTCGCCAGTAAGTACGAAGTCGAATGTGCACGAGTTTATAGTTTTTGTTCATGCTGTCTTTGGTTATTCCTTCTGATTATAACTGAAAATGACAAAATAGTTTTATAATTAGTATAAAATAATCTACTCGAGAATCCAAAGGATGAATTTTGCCCTCTCTTTTACCGTAAACTTGTAAACATAACCAACAATTTAAAGTTTTGTATATTATTTGGTGCGAACTAATTTGTACGCAATTGTGTATTAGGTATTGCCTGTCTTGTAGTAAATTAGCTCCATTGACACCGGAAGGACATGCCAAAGTCAGCATGAACAAACGATATAACAGCCATAGTGATGGTACCCTTTTCAGGTTCGGTAAATGCATTATATATAGTGAGTTGCTTTTGAAGTCTCATTGCCGAAGACTTTATTTGTAGTTAGCTCTACGAATGCAGGTTTACACATTTTTTTACGAGATTGTACCATCCAGTTCTCTCACATTTCTCACTCAAATATATAGTGGACATAGGACGCAATACCGACTCCTACTAATGAGTCGTTAGTAAGCACGAAACTAATGTGAATATGAGATTATACGTTCCGTTTACGCTGTTTTTTTAACTTTTGGTTCTATTTGGAATAATTTGTTACTCATTATATCCAGCCATACAAAAGTTAAAAATGACTAATTTTTCACTGCCATATAACCATTAGGAGTAAAAAAGTATATAAATGAAAGCAGAAATAACATTTTAGACAAATTATTAGTGAGATTTACGAGAGAGAGAGAGAGAGAGGCAGAGAGAGAAGGAATACCTAGCTACAATGAGTAAATTTATCAGGATAACTCACAGAAATGAGGCAAACTAAACCTCTCCACAACACCATTATGACCAAGTTAGCATTCGGGCAAGGCGACATCAGCAACACAGCTTCCTTGCGGATTTCACCGTATCACGTCATAAACAAACCGAACCTCGCAACTAACTTTGCCCTACTAAGAAAAGAAAGTTACGAAGATGATTCTACTATACATCTGCAACAAGATCGCTACTGAGCTCGATTCGCTGCCATATCGCTAAGGGTTTCTAACCAAGAACTGTAATGTGCACGAGGACCCCATCCCGGCAGACGAGTGGATCCTATACTACCCAATTTGGATGTAAGTGACTTTAATTGTTTCTGCCATGTCAAAATCTGCCCACCTTGTTTCTTACGCCAATTTGGTGCTGGATGAGAGAACAGAACTCTATTGGGCAATCGGAATGAGGGCATACGTAAAACGTGACCGAGCCAACGAAGTTGATGGAGCCTTATTTGCTTTTCTAAAGACGAGCACTTATTGTCAAATCCAAAAATACGTCTACGGATGTCAACGTTAGTTATTCGTTGTTGGTAACCAACATGTGCTATACTTCTCAAACAACGATGATCGAATGCCCGTAAGCGTCTCAGATCATAAACTCTAAGAGGCCAAGTTTCACTAGCGTATAGTAAGACTGCGCGTACAGAGGCATTGTTAACACGACCTTTAAGGCAAAGTGAAATATTTGCGTTTCTCCATAAATGACGAAGGTTCGAGAAAGCTACTCTAGCTTTCGCGATCCGTATTCTCACCTCGTCGTACATATTGGCTACATTATTGATAGAGCTCCCAAGATATGTAAACCTGTCGACTATGTCTAGATCTTCATTCTGCAGTCGCACAGTTGGAGTGAGTGGTGGATGATCCAATAACAGTATATTATATTTACATGGTGCGAATTTCATACCGAAAGACGGAACAACGTCTGTTAATCTAATCAAGGTGGTCTGGGCAGCATCCCGATTGTCGAATAATAGTACAATATCGTCCGCATAGCCAAGATCGACTCGTTTATCGCCCGGGAGAACTTGAACTCCAGTATCCTGAATGTTTGGGAGTGTTTTTCATAATAGCATCGATTACAAAATTAAAAAAGGGGGAACGTGGACAACCTTGACGAACACCACTGCCGGTTGTAAAGTTATACGTTAATTCGTTGTAGACCTTAAAGCGACCAAATTATTTGTGTAGAGAGCTCGTATAATATTTAAAAATTTTGTGGACACACCACATTACGACAAAATATGGAATAAAACATTGCGATCCACCGAATCAAATGCACCCTTGAATTCTAGAAAGACGGCTAATGTGGGACGGTGATATAAATTTCTCTGTTCAAGAACTTGCCTTAACATAAACATATTATCTATACAACCTCGTCCTGCGCGGAATTCGGCCTGTTCTTCTCTTTATGTGATTCTCGTGAAGCGCTAAGACGTGTAGGATAATCGAATTTGTTACTAGGTGCGTAACACATTACAAAATTGGATATAACATCATGTACACACGTTTCGTGCATAAAGGCGATTTATCAGTAGAAGTAAGCTCTATGTCAAAACCTCCGATATGTTTGGTCAATACATGTCGAACGGTTGCATGGAATAGCTAAACTAACGTCAGTCGCATATCCTGATGCTTACAACCCACCACGTTCGAAATTAGTGCACAAGGAAAAACTGACTAACAAGTATTCAGACGCAATAACCTATGCAATATGGAAAAACAAGCATTCTGCACCAAACTGAGCTAGGTTAACATACATTGTACTTCACTGGAAGTGTCGGCTGCACAATTTCTTTGCCGTTACCAATGTAATATTTTTGTATTGCTTGTCAGACGTGTATGTGTTATACAATTGTGCATCATTAATTGCGCGGTTGGTAACAACGACTCTAAGTCAATTTCCTGATCAGATATAAACACTAATCTTGTTTTATTTGATAGGTTTTATAGTTTACTGATATAATAATCAACAAGGCACGGCAGTTTTGCCAAATTACTATTCCCTATCGAAACTAAGTTTCTAGCTGGATTGTTAGACTAATTTGTGTATCTTTTATTCGTAATATAATTCGATTGCCAACTCAAAAACGGAGAATTTTTTCATATTATAGAACATCAAAATTGGAAAAGCCTCGCTCAAGTTTTCAAAAGTTGCAATTTACTGTGTTATAAAATTAGCTATATATGATGAAGAAATATTAATTTAGAGAAAATCGACAATTTGCATCAATTTCCTACTCAGAAAAGCAATTTTAATAACAGTTTAACACAGATTCATGTTGTCATGCGTAGTGTAAAGATATTGAGGATCCGATGGAAAATAATTTAAATAGACAAATGCACCAGATACTTCGCAGTTAATGAATAATCAAACACATTAAGTTTAAAGTCATATATTGATTTGCTATCTAAACTATTGTATATAAAACATAACACTTTGTTAAAGTTAGCTCATTATAAAAACAGGGAATACTAAACCCGCATAAAAAAGGAAAAATGATTACGTTTGGTGTCTAGTTCTTAATAACTCCTGCATTTAGACAAAAATCATTAGTGCCCTAATTTACTATTTATTTTTTGATTGTTTATATTATTTTCAAAATAATTGATTAGTAGACACGAAAAACGAGCTATACGCGTCTATCGGAATAGAACTATTGAGTATGCGGTTTTTGGTAAATACGCCTTGTCCAATTTACATAGATTTCCACAAGTGTAAAATGCATAATTCATCAAGCATACCAATTTTTTTTAAATTAAAAAATCTTAAATAATAAAGATGGAAAACTTCTATTGACATTGATATATTAATAATTACGTGGGCATTGTAAGATTGCCTTGATCAATATTAATATCAATAATTAAGATTGTCAAACTACCATTGTTAGGGAGTTTGGGGGTGGGAGAAACTACGATTAGGGAATGAACTACCCTCTAACAACATTAAAGCGATCAACTTTGGCGAAATAGCCACCGTTTTAACTTGAATGTCCGTTGACAAATGTTTAATAGACAATCATGAAAATTATTATTTTAGTTTTATTCGGATTTGTTTTGGTTTTAAACCAATCGAAACGAAAGTATAATAATTTTCTTTTTTTAAATTTAATGTACTAAATTAGGACTTATTGTAAAAGTGCAGGTAGAATCCGCAATATGTTACAATTAAGCATAGTTTCAACAACCTTTTAATATTTATTTTATTAATAAATTAATAGATTTTGCACTGACAGTCAGGTGTAACTTTCACCGAAATATTTGTTATAGTTTTATATATTAATTGAATAATTAATAGAATAATAAAACATTGGTAGTAATTAATTTATGAAAGCATGAGGTACACACTACAGAGAAATTTTGGATAGCCAATAGAAATTCAGCTATCAAGAATTATATGATTGTATTGCATAATAACTAACGGCTCCGAATAGCGTATGAATTGGTCTATGTCAACGGACCTTTTTAATTTAAATTCACATAAAGCTTGAAATTCGCTTACTCTTTTTAATCTATATAATTATTATTATGTAAGCTGTAGTGCCTAATGTAGCAATAGCAACCTTTGACAACGAGAACCCCTCAAGGGTCCAATCTAGAGTTGGCATAAATTCAACAGAAATTTATCGCAGAAGTGCACGTATAATGATGAGACAGTCGGCACAAGGATGGAAGCAATCTTCGAGCCACAGAAGTGAACATATAAGAATACTTATATTTTCGTTTTACTAAATGGATCCGCTTTACGCGAGCATGGTATTATAAATAATTGATTAAAAATAAAGCGTGTGTTAAGTGATACGATATGGCTTCGGACGGATTGGAAAAATTAGTAAGAGTATTAACTGCACAAATGAACACCTTGACTGCGGAGAAAGGGATAACTAAGTATCGGCTAGATGACACAAATAATAAATTCTGGGGGAATGCGCAAAACGACCCAACTAATATAGGTAAAGTCAACACCCAAATTATAGAAACTGAAGAGAAGCCAACAAAAAATTAAACACAAATACGAATTGTAGACTTTAAGGTCGAGCCGGATAGAGGATTACAGAGTGAGTTGAACACATTTAAACTGCAAACATGATTTCATCAGTGTTAGTATAGAGAATATGATAATATTTGAACCAAGGCTGCGATCTTGATATAAACACCTGTCCCACTGTGTACATACATTTATCAGTAAAACCTATGCATGGTATAATGTGGAAAAGACAATTCATCCAGTAGACGGTTTTCATCCTTGTTTGGAATTCATCACGTACTCTTAAGAATTTTCTGCTAACAGGGCACGTCTGCTCTAACCACTGAGCCACCCTGTCGCACACTACACAATTTTTTAGTTATATACCAACCAATTTTTGTTGGTTAGTTTTCCCTTTATATGCAGTAAATATGGCATCCTTCAGGCCTAAACTTCAACATTACCATCCCCAATTTTTCATTTTAAAATAAACACCACGCTACCTGTTGACGTGTTTTTGAATTGAGCAATAACATAACTCAATGAACATTGGTTGGAATGAGATAGTAATAACGATCTATATATTTCTCCAGAGGTACAAAAGATGATTCCCATACGTCTTCGTTATATTCTACTTTAACTTAAGACGTTGCACTCTTAGCAGCGTTAGCGAAAATATTCTTATTTTTCCGTAGATTTGCATGACCTAATAGGATTAAAATGTAGCAATAGCCACCTTTGAGGCCGAGAACGCTCCAATTGTCCTATCTAGTGCTGAATTAAATACAACAGAATGTCCTCGCAGAAACGCACGCATTAAAGACAAGGGTGGTGAAGGAAAACTCCGAATACAAAATACCCTCAATAGGAATTGGCGACCTAGTGTTCTTTTATTGTCCAAATATAACCATGGACGACTTATGATTATATGACAGTGAAATATTAGTCACTCTTAACTTTTGTATGGCTGTGCATGATGATGATTTTGTTTTACTAACTGGGCGCATTTCGTTTGGAACACTAATGATAATGTCAGTGCGCGAACAATTATTTTGTGCGCACTGTTTAGGATGACTATAGAAATTGCTTCCAAAAAGGGAACTATGCTCATAGACCTAATCTTATGTGACATTGCAGAGCGCTTTATTGGCCTGTCGTTATTTTCACATGACATAAGTTATGTTACATATTTAGATGCAACGCCATTTAGGCATTGACTGTGAACTGGTTGTGACGCACGCAATTGATTGGTTTCCGTTTATTTCACACTCTCTCTCTCTCTCTTTGTTTACATATTCTATCTTGTTTTGCTTTCCAATTAATATAAAAAAATATGTTCATTGGTAGATACTCGAAAATATACTGAGAAATAAATGTTTCTTGTATCTGATAAAATTTCTCTTTGTTTTTGCACATAGGAAGGGTACAACGAAATTATTAAGCCTTTCAACATTCGTGACATGCATAACCTTTACGTTTTAATCCACTTGTCAATTTTAGGACATATTTAAAGGATTTTATTGATACCATGCACTGCCAATAGCTACAGCGCTCGAATTCGTCATTTATTCACGGTCTGCTAGATAATTTGGCATGTATTTTTTGAAATATTCGGTAAAATTTGAGTAATTTATAATCGTATGGCAAAGAAACTTGAATAATTTTTCAGATTGAAGATCGTGAACAGTGACATCAAAAATATGTAGACTCTCCGGTTAATGAACACTTCATGTTCTATAACATAGGTAGGATTCTGCACTGCACTATAATAAATCAACTTAGCGTTGGGCATAGCTCATTGTTACTAATGAACCAATTGATTGAAAATTTCGTTTTTTCATGGCAATGTGTCAGATAGAACTTTGGTAATTGTTGTAAAATGTCTCATGATTAAGTTTTTTTTAAATTCAATAATATAATACAAAGGATGCTTCAAAACCAAGGACCAATCCTTATATGCCGTAAGGCAGACAAATTCATAGATTACATAAATTAAAAAGTAGTAATACGTCATCTATCCTCGCGTTTCATAACCACCGTTGTTACATCTATTTTTAGACTCCTCTTATTCTTTTCCGGACACATTCTTGATCTCGTTATTACTGACTTTATTTTGTTATAATACAAAGTTGAAAAAGAGATACTGAGCCAACGCTTGAGCGCTTTCAGGTGGTTATAAATTAGATATATATATCAAGTGTTATTAAATTAGTTATCTATTTAGTTGTCAATATATGTACACATTACTTGAAGACACCTCTCCTCGAGAACAAACCTTTAAAACCAACATCATTCATAAATTGTCTGAGTTATATATTTCGAAATGGAAACACGCTAATGAAGAATTAGTGAACGTGTTACTTTAAGAGTATCAGATGAGTAAACTAAAATTGGCCTTTGATAAGTTAACATTTATAGGACATCATTCATAAATAAAGAGTTTATTGTTCAGATGAAATATCTCTCATGTATTCTTCTTAGATTTAATTCACATAATTATTCTTTTTACATGAAAACTGTTATTTAAATATTAAACGACGTTAAACAGACTATGGATGCTTTACTGAAAACAGTGAAATTATATTATGGAGGCTTAAAAATATTTTTTATTAAAAATGGCTACAGGAGGTATTGTAACCAGAAATAAATACAGTCCAGAACATTTGATTTCAGTCGACGAAGCTCAAATTAAAGAATCTAGGGTTTACAGTTACGTAAAATTTATGCCCTATTCAAGCTTTGGCATTAAAGTTAGAAAACTAGCAGAACATAGAAAATTAGAACTTTATTAAAGCAGAGGAGTAAACCTAAATAGTTTAATTTTTAAAACAAATGGATAGGACTTAATCTTTAGACAATTATTGGGTTAATTTAATTTCCTGTGAGGCCTGCGACGAGTTGCATGTAGGAGAAACCATTCAACGAAAAAAGGTAATTCGAGGTAAATATAAAACCACACGCAAATATGACCCTAATGGCAATTCCACCCATGCTCTGCACTCAGCTGAGACCAATTAAACAACAAACTTAGGAAAGTGTCAATTTATCGGTATGGACTGGATTACATAGAGAATAAATCGAGATAAATTCGGGAGTTAACGTAATGAACGATGTTTCATAATAAATATATTCAGGCAAGTAAGGAATAAGGTGTTTACACTCATCGTTTCATATTTACTCTGCATATTTCGGCTTCTTGTTTCGAAAGCTTCTCTTAACGGTAAGCTAATCCTAACAAGAATACGGCAATAATGAAGTAAAGTGACAAATATAGTTTAAATTGTTTCAATTATGCTTCATGTTGGATCTATTGAACAAAGCCGACTTTTCTCTAGAACTTGTCTCGTGTTTGTGCATATATCTCCTCGTGTAAACTAAATCAAGCGAAATTAAAGTGATCTTATAACACGTACAGACGTTTTACTAGATGACCATACGCCTTGCTCGTGTGTTTGTATGTTTAGTACTAACAAGTTAATAGTCTCACAGAATAAAATGTAACTTAATGGAAACCCAAAAGTTTAACTCTTAATTGTTTAAGCGAGCTTCATATTCTGATTCATGCAAGCTTCGCTTCCGACCATTATTTTGGGATGTATGCAAACCGAACCTAACGATTCCATTAACATTAGAGGTTACCCATTAGCACTGAATATGTCTCGCAGTCTACCACATTCAAACTCACTATGTACTACATCTGTTCGTCTCAAAATTCTATTGCTCATTAGTTTTATAAACCGATTTTCAATGTTTACGGATGATTTGTCTTGAAATTAAGAACGAAGCCTGAATAAGTAACCTTCCTATAAATATATCGTTGAAATTTTGTACCATTTCTAATTAGTTTGACATTCATAAATGTTAATTCGCCACATGACTAATTTTGAACGTCAATTTCAGTTCGTTCACTTGATCGGCTGAGTTAAAGAAATTTAAAATTTCATCCTCCCCGTGATTCCAAATAGCTATTATCATCTAATTATCGTACACTTACTTTTGGGATTTATGCGTGTCACATAAAAAGGGAGTTCTCCTAATGCAATGCATAAATATATTTAATATTAAAACTGGCAATAGTTGTCCTATTGAAACATCTATAGTTCGCATCAGCAATTCATTCCTAAATATAAAGTAATGGAAAGATACGTGTATGTTCATCGTTTCAACATTATGGCTCAAAGTCACTTTAATTCCTAATATTACCGGGTCATCAAACATGAAACACTGAAAATATGCAAATGCTTTGGGTACTGTTATTTTGCTTTACAGGGAAATTAAATTTAGACTCGCCAACCTATCGTTTTCATTTAAAATAAAATTATCGACAATCCCAACCAAAATGTATGAATTCAACGTGATATTAGAAGTACGCATATTTCCTTAGTTTGTGACATGGAAACTGGTAAATTCTACGTTGTGGAGTGTTAGACATTAACAAGGTTAACAAATGGTTACAAGGGTTTTGCTGCTTCACTAAACCATACAATCTGAGCGCAACTGTATCTCTTTGTACTAATTGTTACCATGTGCTTAATCAAATTCACCCTTAGAAGTCATATTATTGGTCAATATTTAACTTCCTGTAACCTATCCGATGTGTCGTTATATATATTATTGCATACCTCTAAATTATCTAGTTGTTTGAAGGACTTGTAATTATAATCAGATTGACTCATCAGAACCGTCGCTTCTCTCTTGTCCGCTTTCCAATATATCACATATTTTGCTATTAACGATTTTCAGAGTCATTTTATAGCTATGCAGATTGATAAATCACTAAAAAATGGGATAATTAATAATGCCCATGAAATAGAACAATTTCTCTCAGACAAAGGTAAAGTTAAGTTTGAAGTAGACTTAGTCAAAAGCTCAAGCAGGATAGATATAAACCAAATTATGAAGTTAAATCTAAAATAAGGCACGCCTTCATCTAAAACTGTATGTACGATTCTTTGATGACACATTAGCTAGTTATTTATAGTTAGCTAATAAAGTGAGTAAATTTAAATTTTCGATTGAAAAGGATTCATTTCGTGAATTACAATTTATCGAAGTGAAATTAATGAAAATTTGTAATAAAATTATATAGAGACGTTTATAGGAAGGATACTTACTCAGGTATTCTTCATAATTTCAAGATAAATCCTCCATTGAGGCTTGAGAAAATAGTTTATAATAATCCGTATTATTTTGGGGACTGAAAATTGAGGAGCGACAATTCTGAGTAAGCAATCTGATTATAATTATAAGTTTATGAACAACTAGACAATATAAATGTAAACTCTAGAATAAATAGAGCTACTACCCATAGTTTATAAGGACCAATGAAAATATTGATCAATATTATGATTCATAATAGTGACTTAAATTAAGCACAAATTAAAACTATCATACACAGATATAAATTTTCATTCCCCAACACATTAAATGTCCAATTTTGTTTGGCACAGAATAAGGAAATATTCGAACCTCTTCAGCCAAACATTTAAGCATTAATTCCATTTGGCTTTTATTGTCGATAAATTTCAATTGAATGAATACAATACATGGATGTGTCTCTATGTAGTACCACACACAAACATACACACACACACACAAACATATATATATATATATATATAATATATATATATATATATATATATATATATATCAAGGAGTGGATGAAATTTTAAATTTCTTAAACTCAGCCGATGAAGTGAACGAACTGAAATTTACGTTTAAAAATTATTTATGTGGTGAATTAACATTTCTGAATGTTAAAAAAATTAGAAATGGTACAAAATTACAACTACATGTTTATAGGAAGGTTACTTATTCAGGCATTGTTCTTAATTTCAAGACAAATAATCCGAAAAATTGATAATCGGTTTATAAAAAATAATGAGCAATAGAACTTTGAGACGAAAAGATGCAGTACATAGTGAGTTTGAATGTGGTAGACTTCGAGACATATTCAGTGCTAACGAGTAACCTCTAAAGTTAATAGAAGCAACTGTGGTGAGATTCATATTTCAATTTAATCATAATTTGAACTACGTGAGATCGGATGGAACAAAATAGGCTCGAAAAATCATGTTCAGACCTAAATTTAAATTAAACCGGAAACTATAAACAGTGGAATAGAAATAACATATGCGTAACATTTTAAAACAAATCATTAACTTGGGCACTAAACTTCCTAACAAAATGGAGAAAAATGAGCAGTTAGGCTCATCAGGTGCGTATGAAATTCCGTCTTACTACTGTAACCTGATGTATGTGGGCGAAACCATGTGTTCAATTGAGGTAAGAATATGTAAACAACCGCATGCAAATATGGACATGCAATTTGATCAGATCTTGCACCTCATACAGTTAATACAGGACAAAATTAACTTGGATGGTTTTAGAAGCGTATCATTTTGGTCGCAATAGGTCGACAAGACTGATTATAAAATCCACCGATATTTAATCTAGAGATGACATGATGAATGAAACAGCTGTAACAAATCGTATCAATAGCCGCTTTTTAGACCAAAACCCCTCCAAATGTCCTAACTAGGACTGATGTGAATACAACAGAAAATCTTAGCAGAAGTGTAGCAATTCAGATGAAGCAGTTATCACAATGAGGGAAGCAGCCTTCGAGGCACAGAAGTGAATATAAAATAATAAATATTTGTAATTTGTTGTACTAAATGGACGCGCTTTATGCGAGAAAACTCCTTTAAATAATTGATTAAAAGTAAAGCATTTGTGTTGAGTTGAACAAAATGGCTTGTGACGAATTGGAAAATTTAGTAAGAGTATTGACCGCACAAATACACAACTTGGCTGTTGAGATAGGAATAAGTAAGTCTCGGCTGGACGCCACACATAGTAAATTCTGAGGAAATCAGCACTAACGACTCAACCAATATAGACGAAGACAACATGAAGTACGCTTATGTAGTGAATCGTCAGCCAGTGAAATTGGATCATCCTAAGAGATCACCAATGAGGTGAAATGAATCAATTTAAACCACATTTACCACTGGATTTGATAATTGTTAAATTATTTTACTAATTAATTATTCAGTTTCCGATCCCTAGGAGCTTAATAACGAAATTCTAAATAGAAATGCTAAAATATGATTATAGTGTCTCTTAAGGTTACACCTTTGTTTAGCAATGTTTAAACTGAGAAACTATTGACATTACATTTCAAGCCATAGATAAATAACGTATTACCATCTCTGGTCCCGGACTCTAATCTACGAAATCTTATTTTGCTACGCACGAAATATATATATTATCCATAAACAGGTTGATGTGTGAAAGTGGAAAGTACCTAATCTCCAGTGTTAGTTGAGTGACATGAGTAAACGTGCAAAATAAATTCTTAGTTTAATGATATATTCATTGATCCTAAAAACAAGTCGTAATCACGAAAACTGCTTCAAAGTGTCAATAAAGTGCATTTAAACAGAAATTTCACATCAGAGCATGAGAAAAATGATTGTCTACCATTCTTGTATATTCTACTACGGATATAATGTAATGGCAATTTAAATAAAACAATTAACTTTGAATCAAACTGGTCTTTACAGTGCTTGTATTAGAGTATTTTTTGATCTTTCTAAAGTCATCATAAACAATTCACGACTGTCCTTCAAATATTGAGCAGTATACTAGTTCAGATAAAAATTGTGATGGATGTACTAACGCAAAAAACCACCTAATGTCTAATGGATATCCGAGACAATTGATTGAGTAAATTATTTAGAGGAATCAAACTAAACACTTTTTATGACCAGACAAGAAAGCTATTTGATAGCACTCATAGGTCGGTAAAATCTTGAACTTCCTTCATCTTCAGATGATGTAATTTTTGGCCTCAATTGATGGGTTCTCACTTGTCCCTTCTTCTTTAAGCCTTCAATTAGCTGATTGTCTGAAAATGACGTTGGATCAAGATTTTCCATTGTTCCTTGACCAATATTTTGAGATCTCATTTCCAATCTCATCTTCAGGGTTGACACAATACGCACAGGAGTAAAACACAACTTGTGACAAATGTGGTATCCTAATTCAAGACAGATATATTTATACCCATTTTAATTCTAAAAGTATTTTTTAATTGTCTTCCTAATATCCGGTCTTCATACCTATATTGGTCATGGAACAATGGAAAATCTTGATCCAACGTCATTTTCAGACAATCAGCTAATTGAAGGCTTAAAGAAGAAGGAACAAGTGAGAACCCATCAATTGAGGCCAAAAATTACATCATCTGAAGATGAAGGAAGTTCAAGATTTTACCGACCTATGAGTGCTATCAATTGTCCCGCACAAGAAAAATGCGGTCAAATCCACAACAAGAAGGACAGCACTGAGCAAATAAATACATCTTTTAAGAAAGCTATTTACCGGAACCCTTTCCCGCATAGCATAAAAGAAAGCAAAAACGGCATTAACACGCACAGGTAATGCAGTGATATTTAAAGTAACATATTTGGCTTTGCCACAATTAAGGAGAAAAATTCGTTCATATCGACCACAAACATTGTTTATCATTAAACACAAGTAATTTTTCGATCAACTTACGTAGGCCGATCAGCCAGATTTTGCCTATCAAAATGAAAGAGATTGATAAAGGATGGCGAATACACGTCTAAAATCACGGAACTCATCGTTAAAATCTAGCACGTTGTTCACCAAACATGGCCTTTAATATGATTAATAAATGCAAAAACAGAAATGATTTAGCCACATATGAAGCTCTCTCTTATTTACGCGAGCAGAAAAAGAATGATGTCGCACTTAGTCTGAACTAGTTGCACTCCATCCTGGTTTAAATTTTCTTACGGGTTTGCCTTTGCAAAAAATATATAGTAAGAATATTCACACAAGAAGTTACATTCATCGTCAACATTTATACACAGACACATACACACACACACACACACACACTATATATATATATATATATATATATATATATATATTCATTTGTACATACCTGAGAAGTAAATATGAAAGAACGGGATGTGGCATCTGATAAACATTTTTTATATGATTCAATATAGAAATGGTACTATGAATTTTATAATAGCTCGCATTCCAAATGCTACATATAATAATTTAGAGATTAATAATAATAATTATATGTATTTTTCAGTATAAACTGAAAACTGCATCAGATAGCAAAAGCAATTTATTCAAAAGACTATATATAATTAAAGGAGCATTGGTTGCGCGGGCGGTGATGACAATTATTATAATCAAGATTGCGCTCTTGATATAAACACCTGACCCATTAATTACTTACATTTGTCAGTATAAACTAAGAATTGTATAGTGTAGAATAGGCATTTCATTCAGTAGACCGGTTTCGTCCTTATTAGGAACTCATCATGTACTGGCCAGAATTTGCCGCTGACAGGGCTCGAACCAGTGGCTGCAGTTAGGACACCAGATTCCGAAGCAGACGTGCCCAGGTTCGAGCCCTGTCCGCGGCAATTTCGGGTCATTACATGAGTTCCTAATAAGGACGAAACCGATCTAGTGGATGAATTGCCTTTTCTACACAATACAATTCTTAATTTATACTGGCAAGTGTAAGTAATTAATGGTTTAAGTGTTTATATCAAGATCGCAACCTTGATTATAATAATTGTTATCACCGCCCGCGCAACCAATGTTTGGTTAAGGTCAATGAAAGACCATATTAATCAAGAAATAGCTTGATTGCTAGTATGATACTTGTTTTGGTATTAAAATAAAAAAAGACAACGAAATACTTTATAAAAAATTTAGCATGATAACTTAGAACGGTTCAGGTGGGTCAGTTTACAAAACTGATTATGGTTTGATGAATGTTGATTTGAGATTACTGATAATATTAAATATATATATTTAGATCTGCCAACACGTGCTCCTTGTTAGAACAACAATAAAGGCTCCGTCAACTTCAATGGCTCTGTCACGTTTCGCGCATGCCCTAAATTCAATTACCCAGTAGAGCTCTGATCTCTCATTCAGCACCGGAGTTGCGCAAGAAACCAGGTACTATGTTAACACTGTTTGTTCATTGTTGGTAACCAAAATGTGCTATACTTCTCAAACAACGATGGTCGAATGTCGGTCAACCTTTAAAATTATCAACTCAAAGAGGCCACGTTTCATTAGCGTATAGTAAATCTGCGCGTACGGATGCATTGTAAACACGACCTTCAAGGCAGAGTTAAATACTCGCGTTTCCCATAAATGGCAAAGGTCCGAGAAATCTACTCTAGCTTTCGCGATTCGCATTCGCACCTCGTCAGACATATTGCCTAAATTATTGAATGAGCTCCCAATATATGTAAATCTGTCGATTATGTCTAGATCTTCATTCTGCAGTCAGAGATTTGGACTGAGTTATGAGTGATCCTGTAAAAGTATCTTATATTAAGGAGGGTGCCAATTCCACACCGAGAGATGGAACGACGTCTGCTTATCTATTCAAGGTGGCCTGAGATTCATCTCTATTGTCGAATAATAATTCGATATCGTCTGCATAGACAAAATCGACTAGTTTGCAGCCCGGGATAACTCCAGTACCTACATCCTGAATATTTGGAAATATGTGGCCCATAATAGCGACCGGCGGGATGGAGCAAGTCATTCCGGGAATAGTAACATGAACCTTGCTGGGTCTACAGAGACACAATCGTCCTATTTAATGTAAAGCCTCGAGTTTGGTCTAACTACGCAGTAACTTTGATTCTTAAATGTGTTTAACGGAATGAGAGCAATCGTGCCAGACGCGAAGGGCAAGTTTCGGCTGCTGAAAGAAATCTTGCCCACTGGAATATGAACAGATTCTGTTCATCAGCCTTGGTTCGCAGACTAAGAGAAAGAAAACTCCGAATACATACCATCCTCACTATGAATGAGCGACCTAGTGTTCTTTTACAGTCCACATATAACCCTGATCGACTTATAGTTATATGGCAGTAAAACATTAGTCCCTTTTGGCTTTTCTATGGCTCTGTGTGATGATTATGATGATGATAATGATAATAAAATGAAATAGACTTACAACGTAATAATGTCCTGCTTTATAAATTTACTAATAACAAATCTAAAACTACCAGTTATGCTTAGTTTCAAAATTTTATTGACAACAGGTTTTTCCTCAATTAAATTTATAGAATTGCAAGAACATTCTCAGCAGACTAATTGACTGGCCACGCCCCTGAACAAAACACCTTATTCTCTTTTGTATAAGGTCAGATTAAACTGGGCTAAATGGGAAATTAAATGAACTCTAATTCATCAAAATACAGGGATGCGGAATGTGAATAGAAGGCGAAATTGATTGTACTGCTGACTTAGTAACTGATTTACTGGTCATTAATTTGGATGTTCATGTACTGACACAATAGCAATAGATTTTTTACCCTTTAAAGATTTGTTATATACATTTTATATACTGAATTAGCTTTAAATTCGCATTGTCGAAGACTTTATATTAAGTTAGCTTTATCACTGCAGGCTTACACGTTCGTTTAGAAGATTGTACCGTCCTATTTTCCCACAATCCTCACTCAAATATATTTTGGATAAAAGGCGTAATACGGACTTCGACAGGTGAGTCGCCAGAAAGCACGAAACGAATTTGCCCATGAGATTATACGCCCTGTTTATGCTGATTTTGGTTAAACCTTCTTGTCATTTTTAAACTAATTTGTTACTAAAAGTATCTTTCAAAAAAAAACGAACGAACTCGTGACGTTAAATTGCAAAAATCAAAGAACGACATTGTGGAAAGGCCATTATCACAAACGTATTAAGCAACTACAGTTCCCAAGAGATTTTTTGTGCAGTTTACGCAAGTCTAACCTACGGGTCAGTCGGAGAAATCTAACAAGGTTGACGTATTCACGAATTGAACAGTAAAAAAAGATTAAGTTGTGTTGCGGGTAAGAATCGAAACGACATCTATTGTAATGGATTAACACTTTTTTCAATAATGCGATTTCTAAAATTATTGTTTGGTACTTTGAAGGCATAACAATAATTCTGAAGAAATGAGAAATTAATATAAAAGGTGGAGTTCTAAGTGAATTAATACCGAACGATATTACTAAACGCGTCTTAAAGCTATCAAAAATACAACAGGCCCAAGTTATAAAATTCATTCTTGGAATAACAGTATCAGCATTTGAATTATCGTTTAAACAAAAGGCCGACTTAGAACCTAAAACCATTGACTATAAAATTTGGTTTTAGACTACTTTATTTGATCAGACTTCGCATACGCAAAACAGCATACATTGACAGAGCGACACTTAAATGCACTTAAAATAGCAGCAGAAACACAAGCATCAAACTGCTACGTACAGATGAAAGCAAGGGGGTTGATGTAATGGACAAACCAGAATATACACAAAATGGAGAACGTATAAGTGTTAATACAAAAATCTTGAGCCCAGAGTGTAAACCATATGCAATAGATCAATTTGAGTGGAAAGTAATAAGTGAATTTATAATCTTAAAAGATACAGGCATAATTGATGGGCGCGTTGCACAGAAGCTTATAACCAGTTAGATAATCTACATCGACATTTTACGGACTACCAAAAGCGAACAAAGTGAACAAGATCATTAATATCAATGGTCACTTCTCCGTTCCATGCATAGGCTAAATTCGTTGATCCATCTAATGGAACCATTGCAAGTATGTATTAGGTGTTGCGAAACTAGTAACAAATTAGTTCAGTTGTGACCAGAAGGATAAACCAAAGGCAGCATGAACGGAAAGTATAATCTCATGCACATTAATTTCGTGCTTACTGGCGACTCATCAGTAGGAGCCGGTATTACGCCCTTTAACCACTATATATTTTGGTCAAGAATGTGGGATAATAGGACGGTACAATCTCCTAGACGAATGTGTAAACCTGCAATAGTGAAGCTAACATCATATAAGTCTACGACAATGCGACTTCAACGCTAACTCACACTATATAATATATATACAGAGTCTGTAAAGGATACTAACACTATGGCTATTGTGTTAGTAACTCGATACCAACATTATTGTACCGAAAAGGTACATGGTACTAACACTATGGTTTCCGAATCGGTACATGGTACCAACCTGATGGATATCAATTTATGCTATAGTTCACCCAAATTGAGAATTACAACTATTTCTGAACACCTGTTACTCCAGTAAATCCATACACTCTGGCCTTGATCGATATCAGTTATCACATTTCGCGGTAAGCATGACATCATTCAATTCAATATATTACAGTTAAATACTGTTTGTTGCGGAGAACTAATATATATGCAAGTATGTATTAGGTGTTGCGAACCTAGTAACAAATTAGTTCAGTTGTGACCAGAAGGATAAACCAAAGGCAGCATGAACGGAAAGTATAATCTCATGCACATTCGTTTCGTGCTTACTGGCGACTCATCAGTAGGAGCCGGTATTACGCCCTTTAACCACTATATATTTTGGTCAAGAATGTGGGATAATAGGACGGTACAATCTCCTAGACGAATGTGTAAACCTGCAATAGTGAAGCTAACATCATATAAAGTCTACGACAATGCGACTTCAACGCTAACTCACACTATATAATATATATACAGAGTCTGTAAAGGATACTAACACTATGGCTATTGTGTTAGTAACCGATACCAACATTATTGTACCGAAAAGGTACATGGTACTAACACTATGGTTTCCGAGTCGGTACATGATACCAACCTGATGGATATCAATTTATGCTAAAGTTCACCCAAATTGAGAATTACAACTATTTATGAACACCTGTTACTCCAGTAAATCCATACACTCTGGCCTTGTTCGATATCAGTTATCACATTTCGCGGTAAGCATGACATCATTAAATTCAATATATGACAGTTAAATACTGTTTGTTGCGGAGAACTAATATATATGCAAGTATGTATTAGGTGTTGCGAACCTAGTAACAAATTAGTTCAGTTGTGACCAGAAGGATAAACCAAAGGCAGCATGAACGGAAAGTATAATCTCATGCACATTCGTTTCGTGCTTACTGGCGACTCATCAGTAGGAGCCGGTATTACGCCCTTTAACCACTATATATTTGGTCAAGAATGTGGGATAATAGGACGTTACAATCTCCTAGACGAATGTGTAAACCTGCAATAGTGAAGCTAACATCATATAAAGTCTACGACAATGCGACTTCAACGCTAACTCACACTATATAATATATATACCGAGTCTGTAAAGGATACTAACACTATGGCTATTGTGTTAGTAACCGATACCAACATTATTGTACCGAAAAGGTACATGGTACTAACACTATGGTTTCCGAGTCGGTACATGGTACCAACCTGATGGATATCAATTTATGCTATAGTTCACCGAAATTGAGAATTACAACAATTTCTGAACACCTGTTACTCCAGTAAATCCATACACTCTGGCCTTGATCGATATCAGTTATCACATTTCGCGGTAAGCATGACATCATTCAATTCAATATATAACAGTTAAATACTGTTTGTTGCGAAGAGCTAATATATATGCAAGTATGTATTAGGTGTTGCGAACCTAGTAACAAATTAGTTCAGTTGTGACCAGAAGGATAAACCAAAGGCAGCATGAACGGAAAGTATAATCTCATGCACATTCGTTTCGTGCTTACTGGCGACTCATCAGTAGGAGCCGGTATTACGCCCTTTAACCACTATATATTTGGTCGAAGAATGTGGAATAATAGGACGGTACAATCTCCTAGACGAATGTGTAAACCTGCAATAGTGAAGCTAACATCATATAAAGTCTACGACAATGCGACTTCAACGCTAACTCACACTATATAATATATATACCGAGTCTGTAAAGGATACTAACACTATGGCTATTGTGTTAGTAACCGATACCAACATTATTGTACCGAAAAGGTACATGGTACTAACACTATGGTTTCCGAGTCGGTACATGATACCAACCTGATGGATATCAATTTATGCTAAAGTTCACCCAAATTGAGAATTACAACAATTTATGAACACCTGTTACTCCAGTAAATCCATACACTCTGGCCTTGATCGATATCAGTTATCACATTTCGCGGTAAGCATGACATCATTCAATTCAATATATTACAGTTAAATACTGTTTGTTGCGGAGAACTAATATATATGCAAGTATGTATTAGGTTTTGCGAACCTAGTAACAAATTAGTTCAGTTGTGACCAGAAGGATAAACCAAAGGCAGCATGAACGGAAAGTATAATCTCATGCACATTCGTTTCGTGCTTACTGGCGACTCATCAGTAGGAGCCGGTATTACGCCCTTTAACCACTATATATTTGGTCGAAGAATGTGGGATAATAGGACGGTACAATCTCCTAGACGAATGTGTAAACCTGCAATAGTGAAGCTAACATCATATAAAGTCTACGACAATGCGACTTCAACGCTAACTCACACTATATAATATATATACCGAGTCTGTAAAGGATACTAACACTATGGCTATTGTGTTAGTAACCGATACCAACATTATTGTACCGAAAAGGTACATGGTACTAACACTATGGTTTCCGAGTCGGTACATGGTACCAACCTGATGGATATCAATTTATGCTATAGTTCACCGAAATTGAGAATTACAACAATTTCTGAACACCTGTTACTCCAGTAAATCCATACACTCTGGCCTTGATCGATATCAGTTATCACATTTCGCGGTAAGCATGACATCATTCAATTCAATATATTACAGTTAAATACTGTTTGTTGCGGAGAACTAATATATATGCAAGTATGTATTAGGTGTTGCGAACCTAGTAACAAATTAGTTCAGTTGTGACCAGAAGGATAAACCAAAGGCAGCATGAACGGAAAGTATAATCTCATGCACATTCGTTTCGTGCTTACTGGCGACTCATCAGTAGGAGCCGGTATTACGCCCTTTAACCACTATATATTTGGTCGAAGAATGTGGAATAATAGGACGGTACAATCTCCTAGACGAATGTGTAAACCTGCAATAGTGAAGCTAACATCATATAAAGTCTACGACAATGCGACTTCAACGCTAACTCACACTATATAATATATATACCGAGTCTGTAAAGGATACTAACACTATGGCTATTGTGTTAGTAACCGATAACAACATTATTGTACCGAAAAGGTACATGGTACTAACACTATTGTTTCCAAATCGGTACATGGTACCAAACTGATGGATATCAATTTATGCTATAGTTCACCGAAATTGAGAATTACAACTATTTACTGAACACCTGTTACTCCAGTAAATCCATACACTCTGGCCTTGTTCGATATCAGTTATCACATTTCGCGGTAAGCATGACATCATTAAATTCAATATATAACAATTAAATACTGTTTGTTGCGGAGAACTAATATATATGCAAGTATGTATTAGGTGTTGCGAATCTAGTAACAAATTAGTTCAGTTGTGACCAGAAGGATAAACCAAAGGCAGCATGAACGGAAAGTATAATCTCATGCACATTCGTTTCGTGCTTACTGGCGACTCATCAGTAGGAGCCGGTATTACGCCCTTTAACCACTATATATTTGGTCGAAGAATGTGGAATAATAGGACGGTACAATCTCCTAGACGAATGTGTAAACCTGCAATAGTGAAGCTAACATCATATAAAGTCTACGACAATGCGACTTCAACGCTAACTCACACTATATAATATATATAAAGAGTCTGTAAAGGATACTAACACTATGGCTATTGTGTTAGTAACCGATAACAACATTATTGTACCGAAAAGGTACATGGTACTAACACTATTGTTTCCAAATCGGTACATGGTACCAAACTGATGGATATCAATTTATGCTATAGTTCACCCAAATTGAGAATTACAACTATTTATGAACACCTGTTACTCCAGTAAATCCATACACTCTGGCCTTGTTCGATATCAGTTATCACATTTCGCGGTAAGCATGACATCATTAAATTCAATATATAACAATTAAATACTGTTTGTTGCGGAGAGCTAATATATATGCAAGTATGTATTAGGTGTTGCGAACCTAGTAACAAATTAGTTCAGTTGTGACCAGAAGGATAAACCAAAGGCAGCATGAACGGAAAGTATAATCTCATGCACATTCGTTTCGTGCTTACTGGCGACTCATCAGTAGGAGCCGGTATTACGCCCTTTAACCACTATATATTTTGGTCAAGAATGTGGGATAATAGGAAGTTACAATCTCCTAGACGAATGTGTAAACCTGCAATAGTGAAGCTAACATCATATAAAGTCTACGACAATGCGACTTCAACGCTAACTCACACTATATAATATATATAAAGAGTCTGTAAAGGATACTAACACTATGGCTATTGTGTTAGTAACCGATAACAACATTATTGTACCGAAAAGGTACATGGTACTAACACTATTGTTTCCAAATCGGTACATGGTACCAAACTGATGGATATCAATTTATGCTATAGTTCACCCAAATTGAGAATTACAACTATTTATGAACACCTGTTACTCCAGTAAATCCATACACTCTGGCCTTGTTCGATATCAGTTATCACATTTCGCGGTAAGCATGACATCATTAAATTCAATATATGACAATTAAATACTGTTTGTTGCGGAGAACTAATATATATGCAAGTATGTATTAGGTGTTGCGAATCTAGTAACAAATTAGTTCAGTTGTGACCAGAAGGATAAACCAAAGGCAGCATGAACGGAAAGTATAATCTCATGCACATTCGTTTCGTGCTTACTGGCGACTCATCAGTAGGAGCCGGTATTACGCCCTTTAACCACTATATTTTGGTCAAGAATGTGGGATAATAGGAAGTTACAATCTCCTAGACGAATGTGTAAACCTGCAATAGTGAAGCTAACATCATATAAAGTCTACGACAATGCGACTTCAACGCTAACTCACACTATATAATATATATAAAGAGTCTGTAAAGGATACTAACACTATGGCTATTGTGTTAGTAACCGATAACAACATTATTGTACCGAAAAGGTACATGGTACTAACACTATTGTTTCCAAATCGGTACATGGTACCAAACTGATGGATATCAATTTATGCTATAGTTCACCGAAATTGAGAATTACAACTATTTATGAACACCTGTTACTCCAGTAAATCCATACACTCTGGCCTTGTTCGATATCAGTTATCACATTTCGCGGTAAGCATGACATCATTAAATTCAATATATAACAATTAAATACTGTTTGTTGCGGAGAACTAATATATATGCAAGTATGTATTAGGTGTTGCGAATCTAGTAACAAATTAGTTCAGTTGTGACCAGAAGGATAAACCAAAGGCAGCATGAACGGAAAGTATAATCTCATGCACATTCGTTTCGTGCTTACTGGCGACTCATCAGTAGGAGCCGGTATTACGCCCTTTAACCACTATATTTTGGTCAAGAATGTGGGATAATAGGAAGTTACAATCTCCTAGACGAATGTGTAAACCTGCAATAGTGAAGCTAACATCATATAAAGTCTACGACAATGCGACTTCAACGCTAACTCACACTATATAATATATATAAAGAGTCTGTAAAGGATACTAACACTATGGCTATTGTGTTAGTAACCGATAACAACATTATTGTACCGAAAAGGT